>JAIGNY010000022.1:30000-35000 GCA_020152595.1 Chiridota heheva | reverse complement strand
GAACTGAGGTGTGATTTTGACCCAAAACCGTGCATTTCTTCGAACCGTTTAGGATATGTCAAGATGTCCCGTCTGGTATAGGCATTATAAGCTATAATTACCTTCACATTGATGTATTGTAGACATCATATAGTAGCGGAGGAATTTGGGGAAAGACGGGCCCATTAAGATATTATGGGCCCATTTAGACAAGGACCGCCAAGAATATGAAGAGCCGCGCCGCCAGGTTATTTACTTTTAAAGATGTATTATTTGTTTATACATGCGGAACAACATCTGGGGTAATATGATTATGGAACTAAGCCTATGTGTATCATTGAGTGGTACAAATAACTGAATGTCTGCATGCATGTGGTCTGCAGGTGGCCATAACAAATCGTATATCACAGTTTCATTACTGGGGACCACAACTCTTATATATTTCTTGAAACCCTTGCAATGAGCATGTTACGGTCCCACCTGCTTTGAACTCTCATGGCAACTTGACACATATCGTCACAAATTTCAAATTAACAGCTTTTTGGAGCTATGTATGCCTAGGTTTAATATAAATACTGAATAAAATATTAATAACGACTTCTTAAAATCCCATAAAGGCATCGAGGCTCTTTACAAGCAAGACACAAAATAACAGAAAATGAATGAAGATAAGAAACAACAAGAAATTAGGTAAATGATACATAAAAAAAAAAAACCTCAAATCCCGCCTATGCATACCTCATACCAGGGAGTTCTTAACAACTCCTGCTCATACCAAAATATATCTTGAAAACTCCTCAAGTAATAAAGTTTTGCATTATTGCCTGAGAATTCCTAAAACTGTATCAATCGATCAATTCGTAACAAATAATGATAAATTACTCGTCTTCACGCTTCCAATATATTATATAGCTATGAAGGCATTTGAGCAAATATCTTATAAGCATAATCTTCCAACAATTTCTTTTACTGTGATCAGTTTTTTTTTATGCCTAAGGGGGCCTAGTGTTGTCGCTCAAGTACAATTTTTACCCTCTTGGCGTTCAATCGCTGTGACTTTTGGTTTTCTGTTGTCGATGTTTGCACTGAGTAGTGAGGCAGTAGTCAGTATATACTATTAATTACTGCAGGAAATTACTCACTAAAGTAATAAGTCATTTAGTTTGAAATAACAACAAAATTCAAGTATGATATTTTTTGACATATCAATTAACATTTATATATCCCGTGGCGCGCGAAAGATTCCTGGTTGTCACGGTGGCCGAGTGGTTAAGGCGTTGGACTCGAAATCCAATGGGATCTTCCCGCACAGGTTCGAATCCTGTCCGTGACGGAACATCTTTTACTATAACTAGCAATTTGGCATGTTTTTGAGCAAAATAGGAAAAACACTATATAACATATCTGCTAAAATAAGTAGTTCTTAGATTAGACCCAACCTACAGAAGCGGGGAAGGGTGAAAACTGACGTTCTAAGCGGATGTTGCCATCCTGGTTGCATGCTTCTCTGCCGCAGCTGACCCAGGTCACAACCATGCCCGGTTGGTCCGTGAAATTAGAAAATAATTAACATATCAGTGAAAAATGTTTTAAAGTTTTTGGATATTTTGGTAAAATTTCTAAAAAACTGACCAAAACATTTCCCGAAAACTTGCCGAAAATCAGCCAAATTTCCCGAAAATCAAGAAAACAAATTCCCGAGAATGAGAAAATCTCCCTGAAACATGTGTTATAGGCCCTACGAATAAACTTTTCGTCACACTGGTGCATGGCGTGTACGGTCGAACTTGAAGATCACTAAAGGAAACTGGTTAAAAGAATTTCCGTGGTGGGGGTGGGGGTTGGCACTTCCATGTGTGTGGTATATGTATATGTGCCGCCCGAGCAGGTGCTTTTATTGCACCATTTTCGTAGTGCACGTGTCTTTTTTTTTACTATAAAATATTTTTTCAAAATTGTACTAAATTTTTTTGTTATTATTATTTTATTTTTTTATTGTCTTTTTTTCATAATTTTCCAAGTGCTGTGTTAATTTTGTACTGCTGGCCAATGAACCACAGGTGCAGACATATTATCCGTGCCGTCAGCAGGTCGGAAGGCATTTATTATTGGTTGGGCTGGAGTAGCATTTGCACTGAGTGTTTAGCAGTTTATTGCACGTTATGTTATCGCTATTCGGTGTTCGTAATGCCCACAAGCTAGTAAAGTTGCAAGTTGGCCCACCATGCAGTACCAAAATAATGATGGTGTGCCGAACAAGGTCTGCGATGTCCGACCTGTTCAATGGCTTATATAGCTTGAATCCATTAATTAACATATTTTCACAACGGCTGAACAGTAAAGGCAGAAAGGTAAGCTGTTTGGAGACTTCTTGCAGGGCCAAGATTGTCTGATACCGAGACAGTGGCGTATACAATTCAACAGCCAGACCGTGACAAACATCGTGATAGTGCACACTTTAGTAATCAGTATACATACGTTGTTTCACCCTCCCCTCCCCCTCCCCAGGCATATAAACATTATAAGCAGATAATCTAAGGGTGGACATTATAGTCCCATTCGGAATGTTGGTTAAAATTGTGGAGAAAAGTGAAAAATGTGGGTAATGATTTTTTCAATCGGCCCGGAATTTCTGGTGCAAAGATATACAGATTGACATGGGCCAAACTTAAAGAGTTTAGTCCATGATTGACAATAATTTTGTCTGAAAAGACTATCATAATCTTTTCCAAAATTCAGATGTATGTGTCTTTTAAATACTGGAGGACGTCTGTACGTAATATAAAATATTTTGATATCAAAATATAGGCCTAGCCTACAAAATTAGGAAGAATTACACTTCAGACAGCTGCAGTGGTATAGGTAGACTTTTTTTTTGCAGGAGCAAAACCATAACAATTTCCGAACCCCTCTTCCGACGTTATCGAAAATTTCAAGGTGAGACTTGGGAAATTTTGAAGAAAAAGGCGGATATTTTGAGCAAAAAATTCATATATTTTCAGCTGTTGAGTCAATTTAAAAGTCCGACTTTTGAGTAAAAACTTTATACATATTGAGGAAGGGGTCGCATGCTTGGAGGGAAAACTTCAGACATTTTGAGGAAAAAGTCGGTTGAGCAAACATTGAGAAGATTCTGAGGAAATGTTTTGAATGTTGAGGAAATTGTCGAGTCGGATATGTTGAGCAAAAATTTGGGAGATTTGAGGAAAAAGTCGAATATATTAAGCAAAGAATTAAGGAAAAAGTCGTTTACTTCAGCAAAAAATTCAAAGATTTTGAAGAGAAAAAAAAAAGACGCGGATATATTAAGCTCTGAAAAAATGAGAAATTTAACTTTTGATGAAAAATTCGGAATTAAGTAACTCTATACCTATTATGCAACATGTTTGTGATTCTTTCCCCAAGATCGCTGGTACAACAGAACTAAGACCGATTGCTTTCATCAGGATAACCAAAAAAGTTTCTCTATATTTAATTAGAATCTGCAAAAATCATCCAAATTCTGCTAAATTTCCGGCCGAGGGAAAATTAGCATGTATGAATCAAAACTATAAGAAGTATTTTTGAAGTTCATAAAATATGCATATATTTTCATACATAATTGCTCAGCACAGGGTTTCCACACAACATTCGCACCGCATAAACATTGCATTGTTGTACAAAGTAAAAAAATAATCATTATTCTAAAGCTGAAAAATGAAATATGCACGAGACCTAAAATGAATTTCCATGCTTTGCCTCATTTGATATTCTTACTTCTTCATTTATTTACTTAAAAGGCGCATTTGTTATGTGCAGTCAGTTTCCTACTGTAAGTAGATTGTTATGTGTTCTTCCAAGAGTGCATGACTTCTTCCATGTTCACGGAGACTTTAACTCCTCCCACCCCCACCCCTTCACACTCCTATCACCCCCTCTTCCCCTCCCACCCCACCATTTTTATTTTTTTAAATATAGTTTTATTACTTTGCTTTAAATAACTTTATGATTCGAATACATATCTGTTAGTTTTGATTCAGGTTACTTTTGTGATTGTAAATGCCAGATCATAATTGCATGCATGCACCAATTGAGAAATATTCCGTTATCTGGTTTTGCGCGACGTCACTGCTGTATTTTCAAGTTAAGTTAAAGAGTCCTTCTTCTATTCACTTGGTTGGTGTTACGTCACATCCGGGAGCTGCTTACATTTATTTTCCTCAAACCTGCACCTGAATGGTTGGGAAACAAAGGAAAAGTTAGCCCAGCATTTGATTGGTCGAAGTAGTGAAGAAATCACGTTCGGCTTAACTCGGTTTGAAAAGGTCTATAAAGAATATGATTAAAGGAGAGTTGATGCTGGCTAATTTCAGCGATTCGTTTGAATTTGTCGTGCATGCATGTTTGTCAGTTCAATAGGGCCTATTAGTATCTGTAGTTACACTTCAGAACTTAAAAAAATGTAATTATAAGTTCACGATACACAAGCTTGATTTTAAGTTCTTATTCAAAAAACATCACATGTCACGTGTAGCACTTAATTTTTTAAAGAAAATTTTACTAGGCGACCACAATCACCCTTAAGGCAACCAATGAGAGGTGAGAAGAGCACCTTCAAAATTAAAGGAGATTTTAAGTCTGACATAACATGCATAAACTTTATTTCATATGATGCTGTATGTTTTAAAAACTTTTATTCTACGACTGTAAGGGAGTGGAGGGCCATTTTGTTCACTGCATGGGCGACCAAAATTTTTCTCGCAACCAAATGGTCGTCCAGTTAGTATGTTAAAACAATTCTCTAAAATTTTTGTTGGATGATGAAACTGGGGATGATTGAGTAACGGATATATGATTTTTTTAATCAAGTGAATAAAGAGGAGGAATAGATCCTTTGAACAAACAGACCTGACATTCCAATATCGCAGTATTCCCCAGAAGCATACTCGGAAATACTTGGAAAGGGTATTAACTAACACAGGAGCCTCTGGAGTAAACACAGAACAATGTCAAGGTTCCCCCTGATGCTGTAACAGTGTCCC
>JAIGNY010000022.1:0-27500 GCA_020152595.1 Chiridota heheva | reverse complement strand
ATATATATATATATATATATATATATATATATATATAAAGCCTAGTAATTTCACGATAAAAACACAAATATTAGAACACTGTTTATCACCCCTGCACCCACAGCATTGCACTTAAGAATCCGAACAGAAAGTCCGCACATAGGTACATGACCTTCAACTTGACTTCCAAAATACTTTGATAGTATCCTCGTCCGAGACAATAACCCTACCAGTAGGCGACAGAGTGACGTCATACGGCTCTCTGAAATTACCCTCTGATATGCAGGTAATGTACTCCCCTTGACAATTGTACATGTGGACCGATTTTTCACCACCTCTCTCTTTGTGGACAACAAATATATTATCGTCATCACCACAGCTTACACCTTGGGGTTTCAGCTTCTCGCGGTCCTCCCCGAAGGTATCAATATGAAAGAGCAGCTTCCCCTCCGGTGTCATAACCCTTACTTTTTGCTTCCTTGGACAACTAACAATTATTCGGTCTTTCGAATCTGTCGCTAAATGTGCAGGTCCAACCGCTTGCACGGTTTTAACGTGTTTCCCATCTGCATAATGAATGCTTATAAGGTTACGTTTGCAATCCCCGACCAGTATCCTGTTCCGTCGGTCCACTGTGACACAGGCAAGTTCAACGCCCGTGTCTTTAATCTCACTCTCACTAGCCGTTTGGAAACTTAAATACAACTTGCCCTCTGGGTCGTACACTCGGACGTACTTGGATTTATCCACTGCAACGAAGCGGCCATCTTTTAGACAAGCTACATCTTGCGGCATTGATAACTTCCCTGCTTCATTTTTATCAGAGTTAAGAAAACACAAGAACTTTCCGTCGTTGTCGAAAACCTGAGCCCTGTCATTGCCCCAGTCCGCTACTGCCACGTATCCATCCAGGGAACAACATACTCCTCTGCACCAATCAAACTGTCCATCTCCAGATCCACGTGATCCAATGGATGATTCAAGCTTCCATGTAACTTGTGATACTTTATCTTCGGAGGACTCGGCGTCAGGCTCAGATGGTAATTTCTCCTCTTGGTTTTCCTCTCCGAGGTCAATGTACGAAAGGTCATCCAACTGTCGTGGTAGCACCGGTTGTGCCTTTTTGAGTAACGTAAGCCTGTTCTCCAGCGTTGAGCAGAGGTTTAAAACTTGAATGTCATCCCCAACATCAAGCAAACTTTCAGTAAATTCAAATGCGTTGGATAAATGTTCAAGTTTGATTTCTATTTTATCAACAAATTTATCAATTTCTTCGCCACTTTGTTTTTGGGTGTCTTCAATTTTGTCAAAGTACTCTTTTTCACGCTCGTCCATTTTCTCTTTTTCTTTGCTAATTGCGACTTTAACTTCTCCTCTTAACCTTTCTGCTTCTTGCAGTAAATCCTTTCGTGTATTCTCCAATATTTCCCAAGCACCGCGAAATTTAGCGGCCGTCTGCTTCGTTTCAGCTAAAGTTTTCTCAATTTGCTGCTTCTTACGAGAGGCGGCGTCCTGCACGGGTTTCAGTTTATGTGCCACCCCGCGGTGCCCTAGCTCAATACAATCAACGCAAACAAGTGTAGAACAACTGTCACAAAATTTATCCAGTAATTCGTCACAATGAACAGAACAGCATGTATCTTGCGCACTATTCTTCCCGGCAGCAGCCATGTTCCGCCGAGCAGACAACCATTCCGTCAATTCAACAAGTTTATGTTCCCGTAAAATTTTCAAAGATTTATGCACTTTGACGCAAGTTTTACACAAGAAATCTCTGCATTCTTCACATCTCTGTATTGCCTGTTTCCCTTTTGGGCAAGAACTACATGAATACTGTTTTAATTCTTCCTCAATATTAATTAAACTGTTTGTTTCCTCGGCCGCCATGACTCTTCGAACGTGAGCAACAAATGTATTTGGTCTGAGGTCGTTCGGGTCAACTCTTAACGAAATTTCACCTGTTTCCCCACAGACCACACAATGTATTTCCCCTTTATTTTCTTTGGCAATTTCTGTCCAAACATCGCTTACAGAATGAGTGAAGACAGGGCAAGATACAGGGTTCTTCCAATTCACGCTCACAAATTGGACAAATCGTAAATTCATCCAAAAACTTATCTATTTGTGATTCTTGATGCGGAAGGATACCCTCTTTTATCAGCTTATCAGCCATCGTGATTGACAGTTTAATCATAATTCAGGCGAAATGAGAAAATATGATATTCCTGGCGGGATTATTTCTCGACGTAAAGGACAATAAAATATTTGTTTTACCTGAATTGCTTCCCGGTTTCTATTTTGAAGTGTGGCAAATCATTTTCAGATTATGAAAGAAATTAAATGTTTCGATGAATAATTCTCTTTAATCTTAAATACATCTCTCCTTTAGAGGGCATACTTTATGCTCTTAAATTATTTCCGCGAAGCTCCTAGCTAGTTCATGCTAAAGAATAGTAGCATATCACCGTGGTACACTACAAACGCGTGCTCTTCAGTATTATCCATGAAATGTTAGACTGAAACTTCGACGAAAAAAGAAAGAAACCGATATCACAAACAAATAATGTAATGGTGGTATACCGGCACCACTTTCGTTACTGCTCCAAATTAGAGAAAAACTGGGAAACCCACTTGTCCTAAAGAGTCATTCAAATACGTCTTGTCTCAATTAACTTCAATTGTACGCTATTCTTTCTTGTAAATGAGTCTCCTTCATTTGAAACCTTTGAGCCAAAGCTTATCGTCGTCGATGCTCTCATTATTCGTTAGTTGTTTACACCCGAGATTAAATCACTGCTTGGTTCACGCCATGCTGTAAACGTTGCTATGGAAACAAAGAGAAAAAAGTAAGTCAATGACCCTAGAACGAACAGAGGCTTTGAATGTTAAACTTCTGCAAGAAGCTAAGTGCGTTTGAACCCTAGATGTGACTTTATGGTCTTTACGGGACAAATTTATTTGTTACCTTTGATTAAATTAATTTTGACACTTCTCACTTCATGGCGACCGTGACCGAGTGAGAATAGAAGGGTGGATCCAGGGGGTGGGAGGACAGGTGGGAGTGAAGGGGGGGGGGAGTGAAGAAGGGGGGATTTTCCGATGACAAAGTTCAATCTTTGGGAAATTTCATTCATAGGCCCTATGGAGAAATTTGTTTGATTTTCGATAAATTTTCTTCAATATTTGGGAAATGTCTTTCAATTTTAGGCAATTTCCTTAATTCTCGTGCAATTTTCTCCAACTTTCCTTTATTTGGGGGGAAAAATTTCTTCAATTTTCGGTAAATTTCCTTCAATGTCTTGGAATTTTTCTTCAAATTTTGGAAAATTTCATAAAATGTTTGGGAAATTTCCTCGAGTTCCTTTTGGGACAATTTTTCTTCGATTTTCTGTAAATTTTCTTCAATGTTTGGGATAACTCTTTCAAGTTTGGGGAAATATTTTCCAATATGTTCCATTAATCATCACAAAGCTGCTCATCAAACACATTATCCATCGTCGCTGGTTTGGTTTGGCTCGCCCCCTCCCCACCCTCGCCTGGCTAAACTTAATTCAGAACAGACATTTTAGAGAAAATAGCATGCCCCTAATCATTTCACTTGCTCCTCAAAAAAAAAAATATAATATATATATATATATATATATATATATATATATATATATATATATATATATATATATATATATATATATATATATATATATATATATATATATATATATATATATATATATATATATATATATATATATATATATATATATATATATATATATATATATATAGATATATATATATATTTATATATATATATATATATATATATATATATATATATATATATATATATATATATATATATATATATTTATATATATATATATATATATATATATATATATATATATATATATATATATATATATATATATATATATATATATATATATATATATATATATATATATATATATATATATATAAATGCTCAAGAGACCGCCTCAGTATTACTCAGTGACTTTTTAAAACAAGCTAAGTGTGACGTCACACGTATACCGTATCCACTATTTGAGAGTATATAGAGTGCATTCACTGACAGGCTAGGGTACTTCAATGCTTAAATTGTTGCCAAGGCCATACCACCGGTGAA
Organism: Chiridota heheva; assembly: GCA_020152595.1. Lineage (NCBI taxonomy): Eukaryota > Metazoa > Echinodermata > Holothuroidea > Apodida > Chiridotidae > Chiridota > Chiridota heheva. The sequence goes on along the minus strand of JAIGNY010000022.1, from coordinate 23,371 downwards.
AGTTAAAACAGGGAAGTGCCATTTTAAAAGGAAAATGGCACTTCGCTCTTTGAGAGCTAATAAGGTATGTTTCTGCACATTGAGCATTGGAATATTGATTCTTAATTGTATTGCTCATAATCTGTCGTTATTGACAGATTTTGAGTATAGGCCTACATCAAATTCGGAAGTGAGCAGCCTTGACAGATTTTGAGTATAGGCCTACATCAAATTCGGAAGTGAGCAGCCATGCATGGTACTTGCTGGGCGACACCACACCACTACATCAGTCGTTGAGCATCGATAGGATCTCACATTCCTCCAAGCAGGGACCTGCCACCTCCACCCAGCCCAGTGATGTGGTGGGTCATGTTTGGGGGAAAGGGCAAGGGCATCGCCCCCCTCCTTCCGAAAAAGAAAAAATGTTCATATAAGAGTAAAACATTTGACACCATCTAAAATTGGCATGCACCGTTTAGATAGCACCGTTTAGGAAATTAGTGTTTCAAACAGCGGCCTGCGTTTCACGTGATTTTGGTTGCAGAATATTGTGTATAATCCAAGGTCTTAGCCATACGTTTCTCCTTATTTTGGTAGCAGAAAATTAGTTATATGAAATTATTCTATAATTATTCTTGAAGCTTGACAACAAATAGAAATCCACTCACTCACAAATCTTACATAGTAGGCCTATACATAGAAGTTGTAACATACATTTAGTATTTATTTGACACAATTAAAGCATGCCATTTACTGGGGACCCCGACACCGAGGGCCGTAGAGGGAGGAAGGAATTGCCCCCAATAATTTTCTATGCAGTAATTTTTAAAATTAGGCCTTATATCTATTCACCCGATGGGCCATTGCCAAGATGGGTCATGGCTCCCCAATCTCAAACCCACAGGCGATTGAATATTGCTTACTGAAAGTGGAAGAAAAGTCAAAAACGTTTTTGGTAAACGTTTCTTCAATTTTTGATAAATTTTCATCAGTTATCGGAAAATGTTGCCAAATTTTACAAAGATTTCTAATAATTTTACAAAAATTTCCTTCAATTTTTTGTTCATAAATTCCTAAAATAAAAAAAAAAGCCTTTTAGGAGGACCTTTCTCTCTGCTTATAAGACCATGCACCCTTGTCCCTTTACTCACATCAAACCTGCTCATAAAATACGTTATCACATCACCCCTGGTTTGGTTTGGCTTTGCCCCCTGACATTTTATCCTGGCTCCGCCCCCTGAATCCACTGCGTCGAAAGCCCTGCACTTTTGATGATTTTGGTAGCAAAAAATTGCTTCAAATTGTTTCAAAGCTGAAGTCGTAAGTTTCTCATAATTTTGACAGCAGAAAATAATTGCTCTTAAATGTGTCAATTCTATAAGGCGTAGCCCCCGGAAGCCCTACATTTTCCGCGAATTTCATAGCAGAAAAGTTCTTAGAATGGTGTCAAACTCTTAAATCCTGGTAAGCGCCTAGGGTGCAAAGTTCCCGGAAGCTTTTTTGGCGTGATTGTGTAAAAGAATATTGGTTTAAATCGTGTCAATTCCACTGACTAACTGACAAAAGTAAGTTAAAAAGGAATATACATATTGATTAATAGGTATTATTAGAGGTTAGAATAATTCTTTCAGCAAAAAAACATTACGTTTGTTTAGGGTTGCCCTCCCCCCCCCCCTCCCCCCTCCCCCCCTGCCACCACGCCACTGCCCCAAATTTCAGACACTAACTTCGTGAATGAGAATAACCAACCCTGGACAAACAAATAACCTACATATCAAAATATCTTTCTGAATTTTCCAAATCGATGTTTTTTTACTTCTTTTTTTTAATGAATACAAATTCCACTTGATCTCTCTGGCAATGTTACCTTATAGACCTGATATTGATTGGTATTTTCCCTTTTTATTTTTTAACATTACGAGGTGATTAAGAGCATGTCCTTGAAATCGATTTTTGTTTTTCTTTCATGTGTGCCATTGTTTATTCTATGCCATTTCCTGTGTGCCATTGTTTATAAATATAAGCCTTGGACAATATAGTGGATTATATCATTGTATTGTTTATTGGTTATCATTTAGATTATAATATTCACTGTTGCAGAACGCGCACCCCGTTTCATTTTCCTCTGGCGCATTACAGCCCGAGCATAGCCACTGACATAGGTTATTTTCCCACCTAATTTTCTAAGGAATGTCTAGGTTAATTACTAGGTGTGTCTGTACGGTTCCTTCAATTAATTTTGTGTACTAAAGTATTAAGCTCAGACACTAAAGAAAAAAGAGGCACGTGCTTTACCAAAACAGCACTGAGATTTAGTGTGAAGGGAAAAGAAGGCCTTTTTCTTGCAAAAGGGGGACAAGTTGCTGTCTCCAAATTCATAGGAATGAAAGGCCGGGCCTAAATTTCCTAGCGGACCGTTTTTACTATGAGAGGGGACCAAATTTACTGGATGACTATGGCTTAATTGTCTGGGGGACCCAAATTTCCCAGGAAATAAGGGCCACGGACCAAAATTTACTGAAGGAAGGGGGAATGGGCAAATTTTACTTTTACACCGGTTGCAGTTCTCGAATCCCGCAGTGTGCAGTGTAGTCAAAACGTCCCTTTACCAAAACGTCCTTGCTTTGAAGCTGCAGGCTGGCAGGAGAAAACTAGTTATTCAGCTCTTTAGCGGTGGGACAATTCTAATCTGAAGAGTGAAATTATGTTTTGAAAGTCAAAGCTAACTTATGCGTTAATAGTGTGGGAGGGAAAAATGTCGGGTGGCAGAGAATGATATAATCACGAATAGCATTTTTGTAAGTATATATCTTTTAAATATATTTTGCTTCCGTTTTATTTTTACGTAATTCTTGTCCCAAAATAGATCAGAATTGGAGCAAAAATTAAAGTAATGAACTTGGATAATACTTTAAAATTAAACTATTACCCAAGAATATGTTAAAATTTTGTAAGCTAAAAACAAAAATTAAGTTTGAACCAATTCAGAGTAAATTTTCAAAATGAAAATTCAAAAATGGCCAATTGATAAATTAATACCTATACCATATCCAACAACTTAATATGTCCAATTTTTTTTATCAAATAAATGTCAATAGAAAATATTGAATGTAGACGAGGACGTTTTGACCGGAAGACGAAGTTTTTACCCGGGGACGTTTTGACTCACGGTGGGGACGTTTTGACTCACGGTGGGGACGTTTTGACTCACGGTGGGGACGTTTTGACTCACGGTGGGGACGTTTTGACTTGGGGACGTTTTGACTCACGGTGGGGACGTTTTTGACTCACGGTGGGGACGTTTTGACTCACGGTGGGGACGTTTTGACTCACGGTGGGGGGACGTTTTGACTCACGGTGGGGACGTTTTGACTCACGGTGGGGACGTTTTGACTCACGGTGGGGACGTTTTGACTCACGGTGGGGACGTTTTGACTTTGACACGGTGGGGACGTTTTGACTCACGGTGGGGACGTTTTGACTCACGGTGGGGACGTTTTGACTCACGGTGGGGACGTTTTGACTCACGGTGGGGACGTTTTGACTCACGGTGGGGACGTTTTGACTCACGGTGGGGACGTTTTGACTCACGGTGGGGACGTTTTGACTCACGGTGGGGACGTTTTGACTCACGGTGGGGACGTTTTGACTCACGGTGGGGACGTTTTGACTCACGGTGGGGACGTTTTGACTCACGGTAAGCGCATGTATAACCAGTAAAGTGATATTCACATATCTTCCGACCAGTTTTATTATGATAGAATTATCAAGCGGTAACCGATATCATGTTCTTGGGGTGTGGAGGTGTCAAAATAAAATTGAAATAAAATAAAATTGAGACTCATCGGTATAATTTGAGATAAGTCAGTAAATCTCGTATCAGGTCGGTAAAAATTAAGGTTTCTAGAATACGAAACAAGACACTCAGACAGTTTGAAGCCAAATCGCCAAGTGATTCACTGATTTAGATTTTTAACTTTTTTGCAGGGAGGCTTTTTTTCTTCTTCAAATGCATGGGACGCTAATTTGAGGCCGTCGGGAAATCTTACCCCCCCCCCCCCCCCACCACCACCTCCTCCCCCCTCCCTTCAGTCAAAATGGGTATACTAAGTTAGCGCGCCTGGTTGTTGATTATAAGCTAAATGAATAACATGCAATCTCTTCAGCCAGTCAGCAGATTACGTAACTAACTAAAGGAGTATGTTAATCAAATAATGTATACAAAATATGACATAATAAGGCAAATTAAGTTCAACCATTAAAAAGCCGTTTCAGCATGCCCCCAAATCAAGGGTGTTTTCGTGCAGCCTTTGCCCACATTACTAGTTGTGGATAAACATGCTGGGTGATTTTCCCTTTCTGAAACACATAGGCCTACGTGTTACATCGCTGCTACAAGATATATATACATATATATATGCATAATCCTTCGTACAATTTTGTGTATTTACGCCCACCTGTATGAAGAAGATTGAAAAAATAAAGGAACGAATAAGAATTAAAGGCATAAACAAAAACAACAAAAATACGATTCAAATTACATTAAACAAGATTCTTACCTGAATCAGATCATGCACAATTCCGCATACAATGTCGATGCATCTGTGAAGGTGTTCTCTCGGCGGAATCTTTTACTATTACGACAGTTACGAACTGCTTATGATTTTGGAGATGAAAAAAACGAGTCGCTCCCGAATTCGCTACAAGATTTGAAGATGCAGAATCTGCATGTATTCGCCAATGTCACGTCCTGCTGTGTGAAGCTTTAGCGAAATTAACGGCAAACTGAAAACCAATTGAAGACTGCCGCACTAACAAAGACGCTAACCCGAAATCTTATTTGCAAATAAAACAGGAAAATCATAATAGTGTTTGGTGAAAGGGAAAGGTAGCGATCGATGTCAACAAAAGCGGCACTTTCCTTATAATTGCCTTGTTGTCATTTAGGGTGTTTCTTGCTGTGTTTTTCTGTTTGTAGTAAAAAATCAACTGTTTTGTTTCGGGAGGAGAAATTAGGCGGTAGACGAGAAAAAAAGGGTGGGTATATTAAACATGTCGATATGCGTCACTTATTGAATGAGATCCAAGTAAGATTGTAATGAACATTGATCGATACAAATCAAAAGTGCCTAGCGGTTGACTTCGAAACAGAAGGGATTTTAGCTCTAATTATAAGCCTCTTAACAATTTCTCCCAGTGTACGGCATACAATACAAACCTATCCAGACAGGAATTAAATATTTGAGTGTAACTGGATTTTCCCACTCAGCATTGTTGCTTATTATAGGTGAAACCATGAAAATGATTGTATGCCTACTGTTCCTCTGTACAGAAGCAAAAATCCACACCCCCGATCAAATTGTAGCATCATTTAATGAGTGGCATTATGGGGGTCTACAGGGGAGGGGGGTCTACAGGGTGGGGCCATGGGGGATCTACAGGGGCTACGGGGGAGGGGATTTATGACACAGAGGGGTGAATGGATTAAAGGGTAAAGATGCTCTATCCCATTCATCAACTTCGCTCATGAGGGAATAAGTTATACTGGAATAATTAAAAACAGAGAGCAATTTCAACAATGAAGGTTTTTCAATTTATATTATTTGCAACAACAACAAAACAAAAAATTCAAAAATTAATCTTGATATTACAAAATGGATTGCATGCATAGTATACAAAAGATTACTGCACATGTGTCTGTGATCAAAAACAAAATAATTCTGAGTGTAAAAAATAACAGATTACTTCAAATAATTCTATTACTCGGGAAAAATAATTTTTCAAACCCTCTTGGCTATACTCAGCTGCTCCCATTCTAATAACAATGATAAAAAATGAAGGTCCTAAGAAACAAGTAAGGAAGTTCAAAGGTTTTATTTGCATAACTTATTATAATAAAGGCCTTAAATTAAAAAAAATGCTGTAATGCTCAATTTTGGAATGCTTCATGCTGCACTGAGAAGAAAAACATTCTTACATAATAAGCCTAAGAAAGATTTATGGCCTAATTACAGGAGTTTTTTTTCCAACTTATTTCGGGCACTCAACTCCCATTAGAGCTGATTTGGCTCAAATGCTGTAAAGTGATCAATTCTTAACCACATTTAATGAAACTTCTTGTGAATAGGTTTTTATATAAATGGTTACACTTATGCATTTTTCATTTTCGGAAACAAATTGTTAAAATACCCATGTTTATATTTCATTCTTACTATAATTTATTAAGTTTAAGTTCTGAGAGAGTTGTGTACAGGTGGTTGGCATTAACAGGCTCCGTGTGACACCACACTATCATATATATTCCCGCAAAGCTTTTTTTGTATTCAACATAAAACCTATTGCCCTTTTTCAAAATTAAAAATAGTGGGTACAAGAACAGATAATGATAATAATAAGTAAAACTTATATAGCGCTAAATCAACAGGGCTGCCTTGAGCGCTTAACAATAAATTCTAAATATGAAGTGAAATAAAATAAAACATAAGATAGCATAAAAGATAAAAGCCAAATATAACACTAAAACATAAAACTAAAGACAAAATAAGTAAGATACATGACTACGAATAAAAAGTAAGCTGGAAGTAATAAGTTTTTAAAGCAGTTTTAAAAGTGGCCAGAGAATTACTTGATCTAATGTTGAAAGGCAAGATGATCCATAATTTGGGGGCGCAAACAGAAATAGCTCTGTCACCTGCCTGGGATTTGGTTTTCTTCTCACACAAAAATTGAAGAGACGATGATCGTAATGACCTGTTAGGGGTATAAGTTTCAAGGAGGCAAGACAGAGTGCGAGACCATGCAGGGCTTTGTACGTTAAGAGATTGATTTTGTATTTCATTCTAAATTCAATTGGGAGCCAGTGAAGGGATTCTAAAAGTGGGGTAGCATGGTCTCTTTTACGTTTCATGTAAACTAGATGGGCACTGTTATTCTGCACAAGTTCAAGTTTGCTAGTAACACATTCGGGAAGGCCAATTAATAAACTGTTAACATAATCAAGACGAGATGTTACGATCGCATTAACCAGAGTGGGGGTAGCATCTAAAGTAAGGGATTGACGTATATGATTGGAAAAACAACTTTACAAAAAGGTGCACATACATCACAAAATGTTAAAAAAATTGTTTCCAATCATACGGCTAAAATTTCTAAAGAAATACATACAAAAAAACTATTGAATTAGACTTACTAAACTAGTCACTTTTAAATGTTGGTGGATCTTTGAAATTTGATTATATCTTCAAAACAGAACTATATTTTAAAAGAATTATTCACCAATATGTTACCTTAATTTTGTTTTTCATATGAAATGCAAATGTTTAATCCCAAGAAACCAGCATTTTGAATTGTGTATTTATGTGTTTTTCGTGGGAGGGGGTGGGAGGGGGCAGAGCAAACATAGCAGTAATTAAACTGTTTGGAAAATAAATTTGATTTAAAAGCAAGGTCATTGCCCAAAATCTGGACTTTTTAGCAAACTCTATTTGACCTTTTAGCAACTTGAACATTTCTGTCCCTTTTAGCAAAATGTCTGGAAGAGCTTTTTTACCTTTGGGGAGCTGTTGGGAGGTGGTGAGTGAACAACCCGGATGACCCCCTGGGTACACACATGGAATAATCTTTTCAGAGAGATGAGATCATTGTCATAAAACAATTTTTAGTAGCAACTTACAGTTAGGTAACCTTAAGCAACTTATAAAACCTGTATGCATATGTTTTCATCTCAGGAATGGGGTTGGGGTGGGGGTGAGTGGTAGAGAATCAGGTATGGTGGGTTGAAATATATTTGTACTTGTTTTTATGATGTTTTTCAAATGTATTTATGCCATGCTGTGGGGACTTTTGTCTTTAACAAGTTTTATAAACTTTCTGTAGTCTGCTCAACCTTTGACTTATTCAACATGTTGTATGTCATTAGATTTACTTGCATCATCTACTTTATAAAAAAAAAAGTAATCTTAATGTTAATTGAATTGGTTGACAAGTAAAGCGAAACAACTGAAAAAATTATCTTTATAAAGATTAACGTAACATATTTAGTTCTTCATTACAAAAATTATTTGTCAGAATCACTTACGCTTCTTAAAGGTGCGATCTTGGCAAAAGGACATTCAGTTCTAATTTTGTGATTGGTTGAAATTTGAACCAATTGCTGTAAGCGCCTTTTCAATCATATTTTGCACTATATTAACAACACCGCAAGCTTCTCGATTGAATGTTGGTGTGGCCAAGTGGGTAAGGCAATGGTCTTCGGGCTATTTGCTTTTGTGCCAACTGTAACAAATCTTAAAATCTCATCAAGGCAACATTTTTTCTCTCGTCTTTTTCTCTCATTTGAATTCAAACATGGAACTATTACCTGAGTTAATTTCAGTTAATAGCTCCATGATTGAACCAATGACAATTTGTAAAGCTCCGTTCGACTCTGCCGTGTCATGTTACAACACATATCATACGTGGTACAGTGCATGTACCTAATTTTCAAACACAAATTGTATATAATATACATTTCTCTGAACGATTGTAATACATTGAAGTACATGCCACATACTTTAATACTGACGTCACTGCAATTTGTTCTGAGACGACATCGCCTCTTTAAGATACTTCTATTTTTTTCCTCTTTTCCACCTAACCATCACATTACTACTCTGCTCTATCACCTATATGCCAAGAGCCAGACAAAGAAGTAGCAGATGCCATTTTTTACAGCCTTTGGTATGACCAGATTCAGAAAGCAGAAGTACGACCAACTCCAATCCCCCATTGTATTTTTTTAATTCCCCCAGATTACGTTATGTTTATGGTTGATTTAGCTCTGAAAACTAATTATTCTTCACCTTTTGTAAGCAAATATAGCCTGATACTTCAAGTTGCCCTCCTCATATGTCATCTCTTCCATGCAAACATCCTGAAAATTGCAAGCTTTTAGAGCTTCCATATATTCCTCCGGATTAGTTAAGTCCTTGGTTATTACTCCTCTGTCATGACTCATCTGAAGTGAATCCATGTTAAGGCACGTCACCATACATGCGCCTACTTTCAAAATCTCAAAAAGATCCGTTAGGATTTTGTGTTTGTCGTTCCAAAAGTAATAACAGTTACAGTGAAATATTCTGTCCATGGATTCTTTCTTGTATTGAAGATTATGGACGTCACCAATCGTTAGCTGCAGCTTCCCTGCTTCAATTTCTGACGAAAACTGACTTATCGCGTTTGTCACAATTGTGTTTGAATAGTCCATACCATATACTCTTCCAGAACCTCAAAAACAAATTTCAGAAATGGTTAAGGAATACTCAAATCTTGATGGTGAAAATGGGATTTGTGGTGTTGGAAAGGTGTGGGTAGGGGTGGTAGGAACTTAGAGCCAGATTGGCTGGTTAATTAATTGCCAATCGAAACAAATGAAGGCCATTAGACAAATACTAAGTACTGAAGAAAATGACTTGATTATGATACTTTTGTCTAATTCCTTTCATATCACTAAACCAGAACAAAAAAGTTTTGTGATCCCGATGCTTTTTCTTCCATCAGCTGATTGATGTGCAAAATTTATATCAAGTGTCATGTCATTGCATATCATAAAATATTTGTTCCAGGATATTCATTCATAAGCCACACCTACCATGCAGATCAATAAAAATGTTGACAACATTATCATTTGCACAATAATTGCACAACATTATCATAGCAAGTATAATGCAAAAACGGTTGCTCCTTTATCCTATTTTAAGAATTTGTCAGTGAGCCCCGTCTACTCATTAATATTCATGACATCACTACCACAACATAAGAACATAATTATGTTCAGACCATGACTCATCTGTGTACGACATATGGCATGAATCCGATCTAATGTCTACTCATTAATATTCATGACATCACTACCACAACATAAGAACATAATTATGTACAGACCATGACTTATCTGTGTACGACATATGGCATAAATCCGATATACCGTTCATTAGATACAGTACAGTTTTTACATCCTTTAGCACTTTCACATTAAGCCATGCATACCATGCATATTAATAACATCTGTTGATAATATAAGCATGTCCACACACAATAGCGAACAATATCATCATGCCCAATATGACACAAAATGAACATGCACTTGCGCATTTATCATTTTTGTCAAAATTTAAGGCACATAAGGGCTTATCTGCAGACCATGAGCTATCTGTATTAGGGCACATTAGGGCATATCTGCAGACCATGGGCTATTTGTATTAGGGCACATTAGAGCTCATCTGCAGACCATGAGCTATCTGTATTAGGGCACATTAGGGCACATCTGCAGATCATGAGCTATTTGTATTAGGGCACATCTGCAGACCATGAGCTATCTGTATAAGGGCACATTAGAGCTCATCTGCAGACCATGAGCTATCTGTATTAGGGCACATCTGCAGACCATGAGCTATTTGTGTACCACACATGATGTAAATCCAGTTTATACTTTTTGAGATATTTTGTTTACAACCTTTTTGTTTAGAAATTCATATTAAGCCCCTCCCACTTCGCATATTAATGAAAGTCAATGTTTTTTTTGCTTTTTTTAAGCCATGCCCACCATGCATATCAATGACATCTGCTGATAACATAAGTATGTATAAAATAACCAACAAAATTATCATGCCCAATATGACACAAAATGGACATACAGTTGCTCATTTAGCACTTTTTCAAAATTTCACTTTAAGCCCCCGCCCACTTATTAGTATGAATGACATGACCATCAAAAACAATGGTGCACATCTACAGACCATAAGCTATCTGTGTACCACATATGACATGAATCTAGTGTATTGTTCTTGAGATATCATGTTTACGAGCTGGCCGTTACAAACACACACACATGCACACACACATACCTTCATGATCGCATAGGTTCCTGATGCTATCGCATCGGAACCAAAGACATAACAGCTGATTTGCCTCATCCTGAAATGATCAAAACCTTTTAAAAGAATCAATTTATATGACCGTAGTGAGGACTATTATTTCCTTAAATATCTCAACAATGGAAATGAATTATCGATTTAACAAAACATGACTACTACCTCCGGCAACACACTTAAGAGCCTCTGTAAGACCTATTCCTGGTCCAAAACCAAGTTCAAGCACGTTATGGTCGGGTTCAATCTTGCATAACTTCACAGCAGATTTCTCAAGGTACCAATTTTTGTTCTTCATCAATCGCTGTAAAGAGAATAAGAAATCAACCTGACTTTGTATAGTTGCAAAAGAATAAGTGAGCTGTTTTCCAGTTTCAATTAGTGTTAAAATTCAATTATGGTCCCCACTTCCCCACAAGTAAAATCTTCCTAAAATTGTCATGAGTGTGTGTCAGCGATGTTGGAACCACAGGGGCAAAGGGGGCCACTGTCCAACTTGCCCTTTAAGGAGAGGGAGACAGGCAGGAGGTACCCTTTTAACACTTGATACTGTGACTGGAACCAGAGGCAGTGGAACTGGGGAACACTGTGGGTACGCACCCCCACACTTTTCTCAAAAGTTACATTGGTCCAAACAACCCTACTTTAAACATTAACAACCCGGCATTTATCACATGTGCCAACCCTTATATCACCTGCTTACAATATTGTAAACTCTCTTTAAAGAAGTCCTAGCTATAAGGTGTACAAGCCACCCAAAATTTTGTTAGTTATCTTTAAAATGGGCCCAGGGCAAACTTCAGATGTAAACTGTATTGTCGTAATGACGTGCCCTCCTTCACCTTCTTGCCAAGTTAAAAAAGTGACTGTTTCCAGAGATAACTTTGAGCGTTCTTTCAAATATTTAAGACAAGTTCCCTTACTATAACTATTTTTTGTGTTGACAAATTGAAGAAGGTGCAAGCTACCCAAATTTCAACAGTGGGACATCTTTAATTTGCCCATGCACTGACTCGCTAAAGACTGAGGTGGGAATTTGAATTTTGTAGTTTTGGTATCTTGATTACTGTGTATTCCCTAATAAATGCCCCAGGGGCAAAACATTTCAAAAAAAGGGCATTACATTTTCAAAAAGGGGGGCATTTATTTAAAGTTAAATTTTTCAGTCAGTTCTTGTGTGCATAGCAAGTTCAAATCTTTTGGTTGTATTTTTATTTTTTAGGGAGTTTTACAATTTTTACACGAGTTTTGGCTGAAGCCTAGTAATAAATCACACTGTGTATTTAAAATTACAATATTACCAATCAATTTATGTGTGACATTCCATTGCCACCACACAAAAAAACACAGGGGGAGGGCCGCTTATTAGATGGGTGTGTTTTTTAGAGAATATACAATAAGTCAAATATATCATGCAACTGTGAAACTGATGAAAAACCTCCTAAATCTTTTTTAGGATCCCTATTTGCTTTTTACATTTTTTCGGACATTAAATATTTTGAATCCTGATCAATATAATTGAATAATCGCTATGTAAATTACAATTTGGAGACTTATAATCTACAAAATTCCCTAATTCTTGTAGATCTTAGTAAGAAAATTTCCTATTTTCTCACATTTTGATCTTAAATATCTTGATCTAAAATTGTTATGGTTGCAAATTTAAGAAAAGGAAAATGTTTACCAGTAGTTAAAAAAAATTTCAGTGAAATTGGGGGCACATTATTGCCCCTAAAAATATAATGCTGTCATATTGTATTTGCTTTCAAAATATGTCAGTCGAAACAGTGCCCCTTAAATCCTGTGCCCCCAGATTTAAATATTTTCGGCCACCCTGTCTTTTTTCTTGGTTCAGATCCTTATTAGGAACTTTCAATAAAGAAATTTCCCTCACTGCATTTTCTGCCCACTTTCCTTCTGACACCCCTGCAGAGTGTGTGTGTGTGTAGAAAGAAAGGAGGGGGAGGCCACAATTCTTTTTCGAAAAGTGGAGAGACATGGGCCAGCCACCATACCTTTCCTCCTCAAAGTTGGGGGACAGTGTTTTTCCAAACCTTATGACCCCTCCTCTCTGGCAGTGAACCCATGTAACAATCACTACTCAGAGAAGTTTGAAGCTGAGAGAACACATTTTACTTTTGGACTAGATTTATCTGTTGCCTCCTAGTTAGCTTCTCCCCTTTATAACAGGTAATGCCAGTGGGGATAGAAGGAACAAAAGGTCAGTGAACTACCAGTGGGGATTAAAAAGGGAATCAGGTTAGGTTCTGTCCCTGTTAGTTTCTGCCCTTGAAAATCAAGGTTTTCGGCACCTGAAAATCAGTGTTTTCCGCCCCTAAAAACAGTGTTTTCCGCCCTTAGTTCTCGGGGGCGGAAGACATCATTTTAGGGGGCAGAAAACACCGTTTTTTTATTTCATTTTAAATTTATTAGATTTAAACAAAGTGGAATTGTGGCTTACATATTGAGGGAGTTCAAAGTGTTTTACTGTATAAGAAAACATACAATTCTTAAAAGAAAGATAACGTTCTTTGGGAATTTATTGAGGAATAGCATTGCAACTTCTGTTAAATTATGATTAATCAAACTTGTCCAATTATTGATATATTCAGAATTTCCATAAGTAAAGTTCAGATATCTATCAAAACAGGTATCAATTCTGAGTAGAACAGTCTTTAAATTATAGAAACAACATTAACGGTGTTAGGGTTGAAAATTACAAAAGACAAATCAGATAATCCCCAGCTTAAAACCCTTTAAAAGTTTTAATCTGCAATTCTTCCCAGAAATCCGAAATAAAATTACACTAATTATAATAAATCCCTACAATATTCTAACCATGCTATATTAACCAGATTTTTATACCACTTTTTTTTTATCTCAAACGGTAATCTCATTATCATTTTTCATGAAAAATTACAGTTAAAACTGTTAAAAGATTTAATCCAACAATTTATTAGGTAAAAGAAGTTTTTTAGTTGCCAAAATAACTAAATAAGGATAAGTTTTAAACTTGTTTTCCAAATTTGGGGGCGAAAAACATCGTTTGCTGGGGCAGAAAACATCGTTTGCTGGGGCGGAAAACATCGTTTGCTGGGGCAAAAAATCGGGGTGGAAAACTAATGGCCTCCAGTAACAGTATATCGGTATGCCTCTTTGGCTGTTGACTGCCAGCCAAAACTTAAAAAAGGCTGCATTCCCTTGGGAAAGTCTTTATCAAATTGCGTTAAATGAAAATATAGCAAGGGATTCTGCCCAAGTGCCCCCTCTTTAATGTGTCAACGACCCCCTTTGAGAAAAGTCATGGCAATTGGCCTAATGCACACACTCACTTTATAATGTCCAATATTTTAATGTTTATTTTTAATCTGGAAAAAAAAATTCTGCATAGAGGTTCATAAATATTTTATGATTTTAACCACAGAAATCGCAGAGCTTCAAGGAGTTCGGGCCGCTGGGCTTCAAGCTTGCTTGCGAGAATTCATAAGTGAGATCCCCCCCCCCCCCCCTCTCCAATTTCCACGAAAAATGAATAAAATAACCCTTAAATATAAAAAATCACCATACAAAATGATATAAATATTTAAAAAACGGGGGCAAATACCTGCCTTACATCTCTAAATATGGCCTATGTACAAATTGTAAGCTATTGTGTGTTGACATACACATGTTGATGTATGGCAGCCCAGACCAACCATCAAATCAAGCAACTATGGATTCCCTCATGGGAAGGCTAGGCCAATAAGGCCATGAGAATTACAGTTTTAGATTTGCGTCCACTGCCCGCATGCTCCAAAACTTCCTGCCAAAAAAGTTCATTATTTAAGAATAATTTCATTATGAAAAAAAAGGCCCTCTATCACAAAAATTCAAGTTTTAAATCTCTAAACAGCTGTAAAAGGGTATAATTATGCGTTACTTACATAGTACACGCATGCAGTTGCCGCCAACAGCTTAGATCTTCATACATCAAAACCTCCGATGTATGCATCCACTCTTGACTTTAAATTGCAAATTATTACATTGTGGAAGAAGCTTGATACTATAAATAAATAAAGAATAATGAAAAACACCTCGTGCTTTTTGAAAAATGTATGGATGCAAATCTAAAGCTTTCATTCTCATGGCCTAAGCTCTAACCTTCAAAGGTCTTCCTGTTGCATAAATTTACCAAGCACATTATCCAGCCCCTAGTTCAAGATTCCTCTGACAGCGAAAGGCATTCATTTTCACTTAATTTTTCAGCTTTCTTGACATTCAGCATATTTTTTCTAATAGGTGTAATTTAGACCAAAGCAGTAAATGTGTATTAATAACATTGCCACATTAACATTTTGGTCCAGACCATCAAATTTAAAGCAGGAGGAATCTAACAATACATTGTAACAACAGTTTAAGAGCTACACGTTATGCACTTGTCAATTGTGTGACCACCCCTACACCCTCAGACAAGGTGATTCATTGTACCAAAGTGGGTGGACAAAATATTTACATTAACGCACCCCTCAGTCACTTATGTGACTGACATTTTTTGTAAAAATTACTAACCCCAAATCAATCACCTCTGTACAAAGTCAATGGGTCTGAAGTAAATTGACCCACCCCAGAATCACTCTGGTGACTGACAATTTGGTATAATGATGCACATGTGAGTCACTATTCCATATGTCAATGATCACCTTTGACTGACATTGCCAGAGGTAGGGGTGAGTAATACAACTGACAAGTGCATTACAGCCACAGGTGTTCTTAGCATTATGGCAACATACTCATCTATATAGATGAGTTAATAGGCCTACAGTGGACCAGTTAAGCAAAAGGACTAGTTACAAGGAAAACATTCACAAAATTTATGTGTTCATAGAAAAATAACTGATGCCACCAAAATTTGTAAAATATATTGCTTTGCACCTATAATAAGCATCAATATTGTTTTCATTGAAGTCTTTAAGAAATTGTAATGCTATTTGTGAGGGTGATTTTTGTAGCCATACTGCCATGTTGTCTGTTTACTCATAACTACTCAGAAACGTTAACATTATCAAATATTTGTTCTTTGCTTACAGTTTTTCCTTATAACAGGAAGAACTGCAAGTAAGTTTTCTGTCTAACAGTGTATTTTTAATTTATTTTTGATATTGTGTCAAGATTGAGCATATAATCCACTCACATGTGATGAAATTCCTTGATGAGCATAATATCTTAAGTGATTTACAACATGGCTTCCGTGCAAAAAGATCGACAGAAACACAACTCCTCTTAACAATAAATGATATCTCTAAACAAATTGACGAAAACAGTAACGTCTCTATGGCTATTCTTGACTTCTCAAAAGCCTTTGATAAAGTCCCCCACCAGCGCCTGTTATCCAAACTTTCTGCCTATGGCATTGATGGAAATCTTCTGGCCTGGTTTGCATCATTCCTCAACAACCGCATCCAGCGTGTTGTTTGCGATGGTGAAATCTCTGATTCTAAACAGGTTTTATCCGGTGTACCACAAGGTACTGTCTTGGGTCCATTACTTTTCCTCTTATATATAAATGACATCCCTGATAATATAAACAGCACAGTCAGACTGTTTGCTGATGACTGCCTTGTGTACAGAACAATTGATAACCCCTCTGACCAACAAATCCTCCAAGATGATCTTAACAAACTTGAACAATGGCAAAACAAATGGCAAATGAATTTCAACCCCTCCAAATGCTACATCTTGTCAATTTCCTCTAAGAAATGCTTTAAATCACCTGTTTATACCTTATGCAACCAGCCACTAAAACATGTCAACTCCCACCCATACCTAGGTGTTGAAATTGATAATAAACTTAGATGGGATAAACATATACATAACATAACCAAGAAAGCTAACTCTATACTTGGCCTTTTAAAACGTAACCTCTCAAACTGTCCCACCGACGTTAAATCCACTGCTTAAAGTCAGGCCAGTACTTGAGTACGCATCTGCAGTCTGGGACCCCCATCACCAGTGCGATGTGGATAAACTTGAATCTATTCAAAGGAGAGCAGCCAGGTTCTGTATGGCAGACTACTCTTATAAATCTAGTGTAAAAAACATGCTTTATAAATTAGATTGGCCCCTGCTTAAAACAAGATGATACAACACCCGGCTGCATATGCTATATAAAATCAATAACAATCTTGTCGCCATCAATAAAGATGAACTTATCCCCACCGTTAGAACTAATACAAGAAATAATCATGACCTTAATTTCCAGGTTCCCTATGCTAAAAAGAATGTATATAAACACTCTTTCTTCCCTCACACACTAAAGGATTGGAATGCTTTACCGTCAGACATTGTTCATGCACTAAGTCTCAACTGTTTCAAAGCTAAACTTACTAACACCTGTATTGCTAACTAGTTTTTTTTTTAAATTATTTTTTACTCATACTTTTTACGCTCGGTTGGCGTTCATGTCCTCTTGAAGGATTTTTGCCGACTTAACCGTTTCAGATTCAGACTCAGATTTAATTGTAAGTTTAAAAATTGCAGTCATAAGACTAGTTCCACTAAAACTTTTAATTTCCAAAATGTGTAAAATGGAATGTTATGTAAAATGATGGAATTTGTTGTTACATACACCAATATTTTAGTTTTACCTTAAGGCATTAAGGAAAATTGACTTACTTGGGAAATACATGTTAAGCCCTATACCTATAAAGCCTACAAGTTATGCAAAGATATTGGCAATCAACTGAAATTTTGGCACTCTTTTGATCAAATTAAAAGAAAATAACATAAAATGCCTTGAATATACAAAATGTGTACATGGAAACTGTAAATGCAAGTTGTTCTGCAATCCTAACAACTAAAAATATGGGACGAGTAAGGAAATATGAAATTAAAAATATTTTTTCTTGGAACTAGTCCACATACTGATTACTGTAGGCCTAACGCTAGGAACACCTGTGGTTACAAATACAGATTTTACTTACAATAGTAAACCATGATCCAATACCCTCCGGTTTGCGTAAATTTGCTGCGAGCCAAGAGGCCATTATAAAAGTGAATCAGGCAAGTTAAAGCATTAAGTTGTCAATAAAATAAATAAAAGAGAGAGACAAGACTTGAAGAGTAGGCTATACAGGAACTTAAATTCTAAGAATAATACTAAGTACATGCCGAAGTAGACAAGTATTACGTAATTTTTGTGGGTGTATTAACTTTTTCAAAGAACAATCAACTCTCATGTGACACACAGTTTTATCATGCAAAGCAAGACATGAATTTGTTCTCTTAAAATCATTAAGCATCCATACCAAGTATGGGCTCAGTTGGAAAGGCAAAAAACTTTCCTCTTTCCAGAGCCGCAACAATAGAGTGGGAAGGTTGGATAAACCCAACTGGCCCTGAGGAAATATATTGGGGACCCGAGCAATGGCACTGTAATATACCTCTGGCAGTGGTCAAATTTCCGGGACCTAGGTCCTATTCTAAGAAAATATAGGTCGATAACAGTTACAACTAACAATGGGTATAATTAAGCAGTAATTAAATGAATTTGTGATGAGTCTCTTGTTAAAAGTTGTTTTTATGTTGCCAGAAAATATTGAAAGTTAAAACATAATTACGCAGATGTTTCCAGGGGAATTCATGTATGCCATGTTGCACCCTCTGTCTTGATTTTTTGTTCTCAAAAATTCCAATGCGTATTTTCAAACTCACTTTAAATTTTAAGCCCCTCTGATCTACCTAAATTCCATGGAATTTTAAGGAGGGAGGGTGAGCCATGCCCCTTCCTGCATAGACTAACTATTTGAATTACAAGCGTGACACCGCGTGCGATATGATTGTTTTGGGGCCCAGAGCACTAAAATCCCTAAGGCCTTCCGTAACTCTAGTTGCGCCACTGGCTGTGACCAAAGAGCTTCCACACAAGCTCTGTGAAAGCTCTTTGTTGTGACACCGTGTTTCATCATTGTGGCCTCGGGCGAGAATTCAGAAGCACTGATACTGTTTCATTCACAATTCAAATTTAGACTTAATCAGTTAATAGGATATGTGAATGAAGCAGCATGACATTGACATACAAGGGACATAGCAGGTACCTAGACATACCGAGATTTCAAATCACAAAGTAGAATAGGCATACAAAATTACACAGCTGACCAGGTATATATAACCACAGATTACAATGCACAATGATATTATTGTTTTTGTCGTTATCAGAAAAATTGGCGGACATAAAACATCCCGATATAGGATATAGTGCCTCTACTTCCAAGTTTCTTGAGAAGAAAGATTCGCAGGCTGGCCGTTAATCTCCCATTGACTAAGTGTTTGCATGGAGATACTAATTGGGAAATAGTATCTCCATAGTGTTTGTGAGAAAATTGCTATCGAATCTGTCATGAATTTGTCGGAGAATTTGATTACTTGCCAGCTTGTCAGAAATTTTTAGTTATTATACATCCCGCAGTACGGGTTTACATTGGGATTACCGTACGGCATCACCATCACTACGGAGAGTACTAATATACAGATATAAGAACAGTTATCTGACTATGATCTACTTTCTGACTTATTTCATGATTCCCCACTTTGCTGACTCATGATTCTAAATTTTCCGAATGAAGTTTTTTACTTTTCTGGGGTTTTTTTCTTCAAATTGTGGTCAATCCTGAAACGAATTTTACTACTTTGATTCGAATTTTGAAGATATTAATCTGTCGGATAAATCATGTCCTTGCCCAACAAAAAAACTTCCAGTCCACAGTGTTTTAGCCAAGGCCATAATTCCCCTCACAAAGTGTGTGTGTGTGTGTATATGTGTGTGTGTCTGTGAAGGTTTGCTTGTAAAGACGATATCTCCCGAACAGTACATCTATCTGTCTATGTTATGTCATATTTGGCACATAGATACATCATGACTGATAGATGGTCTGTATTGTTTTTAGTATCAATATCGTGCATATTAATGAGTGGGCGGGGGAAAATGTCAATTGAAAAAGACAGCTTTCATCATACAGATGTGAAATTATTGAGGAATTCCTCAAAAAGAATTTATAACCATATAATATTCGTGCTGTTTTGTTGCATAATGAAAATAGAATATCACCATGGGCGTAGCCATCTTTTTATTTTGGGAGAGGCGGATCAGCCGCTGTATACGCTTTGCGCATTCGGCGTGGGGTCTAGGGAACTGCCCAAAAGCACTTAGTAGGGTCCAGCTATGGGCTAGAGGGTGCCTAAAAACATCTAATATTGTATTCGATCACCACTGTCAAAGACGACTCATTGGAAAAGATCGATCCTTTTTTTTGTAAAACTTTTTTTTGGGAGGGGAGGAGAACACCCAATCGCCCCCTGGCTAAGCGCCTAAAAATGACAATTTTTAGAGAGCTTTCGTGAACTTCGTCCATGAGTCCTAACCGGGTTTCTCCCCACGACCCATACAGGCCAATAAACTGGCCCATGAGCTCTGGATCTTACTCCTTTTTTGGCCTTTGCTTCGCGGGAACACCTTTAATGGGCTGCTTACCCCTTGCTAAAGCCCAGTCTTCTATCTCCATCATCCCGCTTGCTTTTTACAGAGCCTTCTATACTAATTAAAATGATGACACAAACATTAACCATGTTTGATTCCCCCTCCCCTCTAACCCCAGCGATATAAAGCGAGCTATTGGTCATGTTTCCAACCATAGAGAGGAGGCTAGTCATGTCTATAACCAAAAGCCCGGGAAGAAGTGGGGTGCGTATGTAACCACATGCGCAGGGAGGGTTAAGGCTAGCCATTAGTCATGTCCGTAACCAAAGGCGCGGGAAGGGGTGTGGTATGTATGCAATAATATGCGCAGGGAGGGTAGGGACTAGCCATTTGTCATGTTTGCAACCATAGCCTGCGCAAAAAGGGGTTGGGATTTAGTGGGTGGGTGAAGTATACTACAGTCCTTTAATGATATTTTTAGTTGTATCAAAATGATCATCAATATTCTTTAACCATCAAATTCAATTTTCCCATTTTTCATTTCCCTAACATGCCTAAGAAAAGAATAAATCCATTAAACGTATGGGATCTTCGTCCGAGGGATATCATAAAATGATATCTCATTCCCCCACTTTTCATAAAGAAATCATTTACTTTTATCAAATAATCAATACAACCACTCTTCTTACTATAGAGCAGACAATTTCATTATTATTATTATTTCATTTTTTAACTGCTGAACAGAGAAACCCTATAGACTGATAGAGCTTAGCCTTAGCTCACATCATGCACATTTCCAATTCAAACTTGTTTTCATCTTTATTTTTACCAGCCTAAAATGCATGCTTTTTGCCATATTTTCCGACTGTATGCACATGTTTCTAACACCAAACTTTAAAAGAAAAAGAAAATATTCCAAGCATTCAAAATGATGTTGTTGTCATATCACATATATTTTCCATAGTATATATAATTATTGAGCAACTTTTCCTTTTTGCTTGAGAGAAGGATGGGGGTGGGGAGATGACCCTCTAGATATTTCCCACGTATATATGTTTGCAACAGGCCTGGGTGTTCAAGAAGACCAACCCTCTGTATTTATGACAATTAACCTCTCTAAGAACGGAATTAGGCCACGCCCACCATAGCAACGCGGTAACTACGTGTGGCAAACAAACCTCAAATCCGCAATCATGAATGACCAACGCATTGACATTTAGATGTTCATGTGGTCTGCCGCAAGTTTTGATCCATTTTTGGCACCAATTCCGTTTGCTTATCATTGTGGGTAACAGGGCCGGGCCCTATTTAGGGGGCGACGTGTTCCACGTGATTATTACTCAATTTGTGAACAAATTTTGACGTATTATTTTGTTTGCTCTATTTTGAAACATTTTTTTTGCTGTGACCTCTAGTTCTGTTGTTGCCCTGGACGTGGATTAATGGTGGTAACGCTGTATCGTAATTTCCTGATGTTAATTTATCAATTTCAATCACATCCTCTGACTTTCGCCGATATGCTAGTGCTGGTAGTTGAAGTGTTCGTAATCGGTCTTCATATGTTCATAGCTTTTGTCTTTCATTGCAGGTATTAGCTCTGTACGTTTTCTATTGCCATTATGTATTTCATTTTATATGGATTCCATGGATACTGCATTGGCATATTCGAGATGCATGGGTCGCACTAGAGCTTTATACAATATAAGGAAAGTATTTTCGTCTAAGTATGTAAAAGATCGGCGGATCAAGCCCATGATACTGTTTGCCCTGTTGATTTTCTCATTCATGTGCTCTTCAAAATTTAGATGACATGTACTCCAATATCTTTCTCTTTATCAGTAAATCTAAATGTCGTATTACAAAGTTCATACTTATATGCAGTCTGTTTCCAGCTGTTAGTATCTTGCATTTATCCAGGTGAAATCTTAATAACCATTTATTGGACCAATTTTCGAATTCAGCCATATCTTGTTGTAAGATTTCCATGTCGTTTACTAAGTTGATATCCTTGAAAACTTTAGTATCATCTGCGGACATGTAGCAACCTGATTTGATATCGTCGGGCAGATCCTTAATATACAATACAAAACAAATCGGTCCTAGTCTGCTATAGTACGCTTCCTAATAATGTTAATATAATATTTATATAATATTTGTTTTAATTTGACTTTGTGAAAAGTTCTGTGTAAAGCAAAAACAAACAAATATATATATATATTTATATATATATATATATATATATATATATATATATATATATATATATATATATATATATATATATATATATATATATATATATATATATATATATATATATATATATATATATATATATATATATATATATATATATATATATATATATATATATATATATATATATATATATATATATATATATATATATATATATATATATATATATATATATATATATATATATATATATATATAGGAAAAATGACAATATTATTTTAAAATAATCTGTTGGTATATATATATATATAATATATATAACTTATATATATATATATATATATATATATATATATATATATATATATATATATATATATATATATATATATATATATATATATATATATATATATATATATATATATATATATATATATATATATATATATATATATATATATATATAAAAGATAAGTTCCATATTGGCCATTACAAACAAAAACAAAATAGGAAAAAATGACATATATAGATTATTTTAAAATAATCTGTTGGCTAGAGACATTGTATTTTTTCCTATTTTGTTTTTATAAATATATATATATATATATATATATATATATATATATATATATATATATATATATATATATATATATATATATATATATATATATATATATATATATATATATATATATATATATATATATATATATATATATATATATATATATATATATATATATATATATATATATATATATATATATATATATATATATATATATATATATATATATATATATATATATATATATATATATATATATAT
>JAIGNY010000010.1:50000-249053 GCA_020152595.1 Chiridota heheva | reverse complement strand
TCTTAGGGTTTGGGATCATTATTGAAATTTTTAAATAAAAATTCATAGACCCATCCCGGAAAAAACTTTTTTTAAAGTTTATATTGACAGAATTAATGTTTTGAAAATTTTAAAAAAATAATCTAAATTGTATTTTTGTTTAAAAATTTTTTGGATGACTTAATAATTATTATTTCTATCATATGAAATGAATAAAGAGGCAGACTTGTCTCCTTTTTTTTTTATTCTCAGGTTCATGTTTGCTTCATTACCATAGATACTTCCCCTGCAGATTCTTGATTTTTAGAGTTTGAGGTATTTTTCTTTTTAAATGGGAAAAAATAATGATATTGGGCCCAAAAAAGAATTTTGCGTGTCTTTGGGCATGCCTTGAAATGGTGTATCAGTTCTATAATAGTTCATATAGGCACAGTAGTTTTTGTACAAGTTATTTTTGCATTTTCGGGAACATTGTGAAAATGATTTCTGAAGTTATTTTCTGCATACACATTAACATTTTGACATTCATTGTTTAATTTATATTAAGATCCATTTTTTTAAAAAAAGTTCCCCTGTTGGCCATTTTCTCTGATTCTAAATATGTCCTTTTTAATCTAAGGTAAAAAATGGAAAACCCAATAATCTTAAAAAATTTTAAACCCCTTTACCAGCATTTTTTTTGAAAATGCACCGGGGAGGGGGGAGTAAAAGGCGGGCCCCCAAAACAGGGCACCCAAAAAGGCAATAATAGCTGCGGGGAAAATTAATCAAGGCTAATTATGGAAGGGCCCTTTTGTCTTCCAGCAAAAAAGTAGTTGTTCTGCTTCAGGCCCCGGTTGGCCCGCCCCCAGGTCCATCTGCTATATTAATAAGTTGGCCCGTGTCAGGTTGATTAATTTTATTACCAGCACATTTTTTAAAAAAATGTTGTAACTAAAATTTTCCTGCTGGATGCTTTGTCATATAGGTATCCCCAAATATTTGAGCCAAAAAGCAATGGACCTCAACCTACAAGACTTACCCATATTGGGACAAAAGCTTTTTGTCCCATGTTGGTGATGTTCCCCAATTGATACCCAACCAAAAAAGTTGTGCTTTTATTTGTGTTTTTTTAAAAAAAAAAAAAAAAACACAATGCAGAAATCCCAACCTTTTTTCATCAAATTAGCCATTTGGCTAAGCCAATTTTTTAAGCTCAGGAGAGCTAAAAATTATCTTAGTGGTTTTTTTTTATTTTTTGTTTGTTTATTCCTCTTTTTATTTGGTTTGAGAACTTGGGAATTTTCCCCTTTAATAGTTTGGTTCTTTTTGGTAGAATGATTACAGGTCTTATTTTTTTTCAGTTGGTATTTAAAGGCGAGTAATTTTCCTTCTAATGTCAAGACCCCCTTTAAAATCTACTAATACGGAAAATGAATAATCACTAAAATGAAGGATATTATATTTTAACAGGGCATCAACGATTTAAAATATTGGGTATTGGGGCAATGAGGTCAGGTGACGGAAAAAAATATTGGGGGGGGTGTGCAAATTAGTTGGGATAGCATGATAATTCATGCCCTAAATTGAAAAGGGGGAGCTAACCCCCCTCCCCCCCCCCCGCCCTGTTTAAATTTAAAAAAAAGGTTTATTTTTAAAGATAGCAAGCCCCTGGCAGGAATCAAAAAGGGGGTTTCTTTTTTAAAAAAGGGAAAAAGATCTTAAATTTCCCAGGTGCTTACTATTTTTAGTTTTAAAAGG
Organism: Chiridota heheva; assembly: GCA_020152595.1. Lineage (NCBI taxonomy): Eukaryota > Metazoa > Echinodermata > Holothuroidea > Apodida > Chiridotidae > Chiridota > Chiridota heheva. The sequence goes on along the minus strand of JAIGNY010000010.1, from coordinate 247,334 downwards.
GCATTTCTCAACAAAGGGTTTCTGAAATTTAAAAAGTATTTTTTAAAAAAAGGATTTTTTTAATTTGGGGTGCTTATTTTTTAAGATTTAAAGGGCACTTTAAAAACAAAAAGGGGTTCAAATTTGAAATGGAGGTTCGTTTTTTTTTATATGAGGGGAACAAAACCCTTTAAACTCTGGGTGCTTATTATATTTTTTGATTTCAAGGGAAATCTCTCAACAAAAGGGGGTTTGTTTTCTCGGACAAACCCCCCCCCTCCCTGGTTTGGGCCTGATCTTGTCCCATTTAGGAAATATTAAAGTTATTGTTGTCATAAGTTTGTATAAAATGACTGGTGTAGTATATCTGTAAAAAACCCCCTTTTTTTAATTATAATTTATGAAGGGTATTTTATTAAAAAATTATTTGAAGTTGATTAGTCCTCTTTACCCCTTTGTGGAACATAGGGTTTAATAGTTTTTTTCCACTTTCTGGGTCTTGGCGATGTTTTTGATCCCCCAGGTAAGCTTCAGTGGCTTCAATTTTTCCCTAGTAAACTATGTCCCCGGGTTTGTCTTGGATGTCCACATTTCATCTTTCCCCAAGGTTCCATTTGAGGGCTTTTCTGTTATACTGGAGGGTCTTGTCTGATGTATGCCCAACTCAATGCCATTTCCTTTTCTTGATCTGGATTTGTATTGGTTTGTAGATGTCCACAGGGTATCTTTTGGGAACTTTGTCAAACAATTGAAGTGAGATTTTGATAAGGGTTTTTTCATTGATAAATACAAAAAACTTTTGTGTTACGATTTGTTACTTGCAAGTCTTGAAACCATATAACATTTTGGAAGGTACTAATCAAACTTGCTTGTTAAAATGAGACCTTTTTTGTAAGTTACTGACTTATTAAATGGTTGTAAACACAAAATGTCAAAAAAAATTCAAAATTTTACATCAACTGTATTTGGGGAATGTAAGTGATGCCATTGGAAGTCTGATTACAGTCATCATTCAGTCATCATTCAGTCATCATTCAGTCATCATTCAGTCATCATTCTACACCAACTCTTTATTTTTTTACTTTCTTCATCATCTTGTTTTTTTGAGGGTTTCCCTCTTTCTTTAAAGATAAATGGCCACCTTTTTTTCGTATGTTTTAAACACTTTTCACCAATCTTCTATAAAAAGTTTAAAATATCTTTGCTTTTTTATTTTCTGGGGTGGGGGTGGGGTGGATGATTTTCATTTTCCAACTTGCATTTCTGTAATTCTATTATTTTTGTTGTAACTTAAACTGTATTATTGTTTCATATTGCTTATATTGTTTGTGACATCCACATGTCTATTTAAATTCATATGTATATTAATTATTAATTATGCCATGAATCAGAACCATTTTGTAAAAGCACTTTTACATGCTTGTTTTTTGAATATCCATTGTTTCTGTTGTATATATTGTAAATATATTCTTGGGTAGGAGTGGGTCTGGGTGAATATGAATAAATTGAATGAAACAGCTCTGCAACACATAATGTATCCCTTTTCAGGTACTGTATTTTACAGATTATGGTCCTAACACAAAAGATTGCAGATTGCATTTGGATGAAATACGAATGTTGTGACATTAGTTGAAGAAATTGGAATACCGTTTGACATTTGTATTGATATCAACACACACACCAAGTATACTGGTTAGATATATTGTTTGGTCAATTCATCGCATTGAATGGGATGGCAGCAGAAGAACTATGTTCGGACTAACCTAACAAAGCCCTATGGTGTGACGGTCTTCAGAGATTCAGTAGGTTGTGCTTCATTTAGATGAGAATAAAATGTGTTGTTTAAAGATGTGGAGATACCTACAAAACAAAGAAAGCAATCCGGAGTTGCTGATCTCATCACCTTAAACATACACAGTATAGTGGGGGAAATAGCTATAGCTCTGTAACTTTTGATGGATTGAACTGCCCATGCGAGCAAGCAGATGTTGAGAGGGGCTTGGCTATCTTTCTTTAAGCATGTTGATGGATTGTACTGCCCATGCAAGTACAAACAGACCATTGAGCTAATGACCCCAGAGTCTATGACACAATTTCATGTAGCAAGGTATCATGGTACATCATAAACTTAGTATAAATAGGTCTTGTACTTTTTGAGTTTAAAAATTCACAAAAATGTACACATTAGTACATAATTACCCCTACAAAAAATAATCACATATTTGACCTCTGACCCTTGGCGCTTATCACTGAAATAACTTCTGAATTTTTTACATTTATCACATCCGACTGCATGACACCATTCATGCTCCACGTCACCACTTACCATTTCATAAATATAGGGAAATGGTGAAAGAAAGTCAATAGCTCTGTGACCTTTGACTTTTTGACCTCAGAATCTATAGGACTCATATTCTGTACAAAGGTGTCACGGTACAACTCAGGAGTTAGTATAGGTCTTGTACTTTTGAGTTTAAATTGCTGCAAAAATGTATAAATAATTAGTACATAATTACCCCTAAAATTACATATTTGACCTCTGACCTTGACCCTAATCACTGGAAATAACTTCTGAAATTGTTTACATTTATCACACCCTACTGTATGACACCATTCATGCTCACGTCACTTACCATTTCCCACAACTATAGGGAAAATGGTGAAAAAGGTTGATAAGCTATGTGACCTTACACCCAAGTCTATATGACACAATTTCATGTACCAATGTATCATGGTACATCATAGGGTTAGTATATTTCTTGTACTTTTTGTGTTTAAAATTCCACAAAAATGTACACATTAGTATAATTACCCCTAAAATCACATATTTGACCTCTGACCCTTAGCGCTTATCACTGAAATAACTTCTGAAATTTTTTACATTTTATCACATCAACTGCATGACACCATTCATGCTCCCGTCCACCTTACCATTTCATAACTATAGGAGAAATGGTTAAAGAAAATCCAATAGCTCTGTGACCTTTGACTTTTTGACCTCAGAATCTATGGGACTCATATTCATGTACAAAGGTGTCACGGTACAACACAGGGTTAGTATAGGTCTTGTACTTTTTGAGTGTAAATTGCTGCAAAAATGTATAAATAATTAGTACATAATTACCCCTAAAATCACATATTTGACCTCTAATATCTGACCCTTGACCTAATTACTGAAATAACTACTACTGGATGACACCATTCATGCTCAGGTTACACATACCATTCCATAACTATAGGGGAAATGGTGAAATAAGGACAATAAGCTGTGACATTTTGATCTCAAAAGTCTATCACAGGACACAACTTCATATACCAAGGTGTCATATGGTGCAACATAGGGTTGGTATAGGTCTTGTACTTTTTGAGTTAAAGAATCTGTTGCATAAAAAAAAAAGCACTTATTTGACCTTTGACCTTTGACCTCAATTATTTAAAAGTTTTTTTAGAATGTTAAAACCCCTACCAACATATGCAATTTGTAAAAAGATACCAATGTAATTCCTAAAGATACAGCATCACCAAATAATACTTGTCCCATTTTACCTTTGTACCCCAAAACCTTGGAGATAAAAGTCGGGCAATTTTGGTTTATGTGTATATTACAGTTTTTGAGTTATAAGCGACACAAAATTAATTGTTGCATAAACTTTGCAAAACACACAGATGCAAAAACACCAAATTTTGTCCCATTCAAAAACTAGCTGACCCATAACCTAATATGGGAGGTCATCATTTGAGACCCCTGGTGGGCCACCAGTCCCCTAATATCAAGGGGAAGGAGGGTGGTCATGTAGTGTAGGAGGTACAGGCAGTCCTTGCCTATACAGCAAAGAGACTACAATATCTCATCCTCACATATGTTTATGTGGGTGATGAGATAAGTACTCATTGACAGTCATAGTCCTCTGAGATTCAGTAGGTCGCACTTTATTAAGGCAGAGAATCAAATGCGTTGTTGTAAAGATGGGCGGATACCTACCAAATTACTCTCATATTGACAAGTCATATAGCATAACGGCAGAAAGCGTGATGTCATTCGGCCTATACAAAATCCTGATACTTTTTAAGTCACCCATGTTGGTCCCAAGTGAGGGCAGTAGAGAGTCAGCATTTTAAAAATAGAACATACCAAAAAATGTGTTCAATAAATATTCTAGGAAATTGTTGATTTAAATTTGTTTCTGACCGATTTGATTTTATCGTTACTTTTTGTACTTTTAGATCAATAGACTAATAATTTTATAAGTCAATAATATAACAACTTTGATTTTGATGTCATCCATGGATCAAATGCGAAAAAATTGATAAACCATGCACATAGTGCATATACTTTCAGCGATACCGTGCGGTACAATGCGATGTCAATGCATTTATTATTCATTGTTTTACGTGGAATATGACAGATTAAGTCAAAGCATTTTTAAAGAATTAATGTCTAACCTTATCCCGAACCGTTATGCATTACGCCTGAGGCCTAGCCTAGTTGGTGAAGGTTGGCCAACACCATAGGCCTCTTTAACTAATAACGTTAGCGATGAGCTGGTCTAGCCATTTGGCACCCCCTTCCCCGCCGCCTGTTTGAGTAGTAATTGCAGTCAGCCTGTTTTATTTTATTAAAGCTAGGCGTGCATGATCAGACATTTGTGATCCTAGAGATTTAAAATGTAATATTAACTAAGGTGGATCTGGGTCTAGTTATTGAAGCCTTGTTTTTAGGCTGGGAGTGTCGGATAGTATGAAAAGGCTGAAGAATTCAAGTTGCCAACAACCTATTCAAAAAAATCGGACCTAGCCGTTAGGCCTACAAAAAGTCAATCTTGTTAGTTTTGGATTCAAAACATTTACCATCGTTTGGTAAATGTTTGTAAATTACCTCTGACGCCATAGTAATGTCAAAAGTATATTGTGGGATCGACTAATACTATAGATACATTCTCAAAGACTACATGCAAGTTGGAACTTGACTAACATTAACAAGAATTTAGGCTATAATTTGCCTTTAAAATTAGCTACCCAAACCTATATCATCGCCTAGTGATTTGTTGTGTATACTGCTTGAATTTAAACAAAACTTGGCAAAGAATTCATGGATACTGAAAAATGAGAAATAACCCATATTTGTGACAGGAACATTATTTATGCAAACATAAAAGGTGAAGGCAAATAACTCACCCACACTAGCTCTATGACAAAATGCAATCATTGTTACAGTTGGGCTTATTTTGTCAGAGCTATCAGCTCTTATCAGTTTTATGTGGTTCAATCCAATAAATTAGTAGTTTGCCATGCCCATCTCAAACCTATTAACTTTCTGGTGTTAAGACACATTAAACAGTTAAATAATTTAAATGTGTGTAAGGTAAAAAAAGAATAATTTGTAAATAATACAGGAAATATACATCAACTGACCTATATAACTTGTACAGGTTACATGAAATGGTGTGTAAATTTAGGTTTTTTTTTAAAACAGATCAACTCATATTATTCTAGTGTTAATTTCTAAAAATCATTCGTATAAATTTGTATGTACATTTATGATAGAGGAATTAGGACTTCCTTGTGGATGTAACAAATTTACAAGTTTTTGACATCCCACAATTTTGATTTTCTGCAGTGATAACCTGTATAAATTTGCTTTAACAACTGGTAAAACTTTATAAATATTCCTGACAGTTTCCTTGTGAGACATCTTCTGTGGATAAGCGTGCTGCCATAAGTCCTCCGCTGTACTTATCACTACAGCTTGCTGAAATCAAAACTTTGTGAAGTGATGTTGATGCAGGTATAGATATACCACAGTATGTTATTATTTCACAATTATGAGTTTTAAGAAAAGAAACAAGAAATCAACAAAATCTGAGGTTCTTCCTATATGCAGTCTAACAACTATAGATCCCCATGGTTGTAAGAGTGTGGCTATATTCAACTGAGTTGAGCTTAGTAAAAGACAGTGTGATTTTTCATGTCTGTTTACTGCAAATAAAGTCTGGTCTACGGTTTCATGTTGAATTTTTCACTTGGGATTTGTGTCTTTTTCTGGTTAGGCAGACAAAAATTTATGTATAAAAAAGGGTACACTAAAATTACCATGTCATATCCTCATAACCTGATAATAGTACATTCCCACTACCAAGAAAATCATTATACATGCCTGCAGTCAGAAAACATTTGGGCAGGGTATTGTGTACTACAAAATGATATACAGGTATTTACTTCAAGTTATACCTTACCTTCATGCTATAATTATGCAATCTGGTCACTGACCTGATTCTAACGCACTACTCAACCGACCCTTAAAAGCATGGCAACCAGCCAAGCCCTGACCTCCATAATACCTCTGTACCACCTCACTCTTTTTCAAGCGCGTTGTTTTGCATAACATCGCTGGAAACTGGTCATTTTTATTTTAATTAATTTAACCTTTTTCTAACTCTTTTCTCTTGACAGCTTCTGCCTGGAGGTTTTTCGCTGCCCGTTCTCATCTGGCTCGCCTTTTCAAGTCTTCGAGAGAGGTGAGAGATAGCCATGGAGTCGAGATTTCTTGGCCGACCTGCAGACTTTACCCGTGTAGCCTACATAGGATAAGCGGGTTTTGTCTCATTACATAGCGAGTGTGGCTGGTTCGAGCGTCCTACTAAACTCGTGGTGGGTGTTTTAGGTCCTAGAGCACAGGTTGTGCCTGTCTAGGGGACCTCTCGCCCGGGAATTAGTCTTTTTCTCCCTTAGCCCCACCCGCCCTCGAGGTGACCTAAGCGTTATACTATGTATAAGTGTTTAGCACGTTAGGATATTTCAGTACACCTGCGTATGCATTAGGCCAATTTCTTTTTCTGATTTTGGCGCATGCGCATTGGAGTCGGCGTCTCCGTCCCGGTGTCGGGAGTCGCTCGAACTTCTCAAAAAGGAGCTACAGTTGTTACAAGAGAGCTTATTTTTGTATTAACGTTACCAGCATATGAATATATTGTTTTTCTTACAGATTTGAGACAAAATATTTAATTTTCAAGCATGAATTTTGGGGTGTTGGAGGGACCGAGTAGGTCTCTTCGCGTCTATTACAGGAAACTAATCTTTCCTTTTATCTTTACAGACCTCGAGTTTCCCACGCTACCCGAGCGCTTGTAAGTCATTCGTTGGATGTGTTTTTCGGGTTTCTAAAGTTTTTCAGATAGAAAATATTTTCGTTTAAAATTTTTTCTGTTAAAAGAAGAGTGTTGTTGTTCTGTTTTTGAATGCTGTGCTTCGTCTCTCTTTAAGCGTGTCCGTAGGTCATAGTTACTTTGCCGTATTTATGTAGATGCATGGATATGTTCTTCTCTTCTTAAGAAATTTTTTTAGTGAAAATTTTTTCTGTTTAGAAAGGTTTTGATGTTCTGTTTAGACTGCTAATACCTGCGTCTCTCTTTAAACGTGTCCGTAAGATCATACTTATTTTTGCCCGTATTTGTGTATATGCGCATGGATATATATTCTTCTCTTTTCAGATATGAAGAAGTTTACTGAGATGCTATGCCTGCGTCTCTCTTTAGCGTGTCTGTAAGATCATAGTAACTTTGCGTATTTATGTAGTATGCAGCATGGAAATATGTTCTTCTTCTCTTAAAAATTTTTTCAGTGAGAAATTTTTTGTTTAAGAAAGGATTTTGGCGTTCTGTTTTAGACTGCTATGCCTCGTCTCTCTTTAGCGTGCCCATAAGATCATACATACTTTGCCGTATTTGTGTAATATGCGCATGGATATATGTTCTTCTCTTTTCAGATATAAAGAAATTTACTGAAGGTTATTCACGCTCTTGGAAGCGTCGAAGAGAGAGATATGACCTTTTAGGAGGCGGCCTCTCTCACGCGTCGCTAAGTTGTAGTAAGATCCTATTGACGGGTTGTTAAGGTTCCGTTGGGCGGTCCCAGAGCGGTTCCGCAGCTCTATTTCTGCGGCATAGATGCGGTTCGGGGCGGTTCCATAAAACGGTTCCATAAACACGGTTCCATATGGTTCGTTGGACCCGTCCCTGGCCAGTTCCGCAGCCCTGTTGCGGGCATGGTGCAGTTCCGTGGGGCGGTTTCATCTGATTTCGGTCCATGCGGTTCCGGCCCACCCGTTGTTCTGAAGGAGCAGGCGTTCCATGGAGCGGTTCCATCCTGGTTCGAGGCCTGTTGTTACTGTAGGCGGGCCGGTTCCACTGGATGGTTCCATACGGTTCCACGGCTCGTGTGAGCATATTAAGACTTTCGTTGAGCATTACAAGTTCCGTGTTATTTTCACCAGTATCATGGACATGGAGGACAGGTCCCAGTGTCGATGTTTTACACACCCAGGATGTCTTGCGATGCGTGGCGTGCAAACGCTTCTTTAAATTACGCTCGGTGACATCCATTTCCGTGTTCACATTCGTGCAGATTATGCTGCGAGTCAAATCCCTGTACTCTTTGCAGCGGTGGGATCTGCGGGCGTGGTGAACACAGACTCCACTGGACGGTACTTTCAGGCGGCGGAGAAGTGGAGAAGCGGCGGTCTGATAAACCCTCATCGTCTTCCCCCTTCCCCGCGCCGCCACCGCCACCCAGGCCCAAAGCCAGGGAGGCGGCCATCTGCCACTTTTAGCGGAGCCTCTTGAAAGAGCGTGCACGAAATGCGCTTAATCCGGAAGTATAGCATTGAGACAGCTATTTTTTCTTGGTCCACAGCCAAAGGCTATGGCAGTTATCGGTTCCACGGCCCATGTTTCACGGGTCAAATGCGCTTCCCATGGTCCGTGTTTTGTAGGTCCGTGCGGTTCCATTGAGCAGTTCATGGCCCGTGGCGATTCCACTGTCCGCGTTTACGGGTCCTTTTGCTTCCATTGGAGCGGCTCAGTGGCGGGAACTTATCTTTAACGAGATAGCGTACATAATACGGTTAACCGGTTTTACACCCACTAGCTACTACGCTCGTGGTCATGTGACAGATGACTTTCTTTACAAGAAGTATAGCATCGCGTCAGCTATTTTCTTCTTGGTCGTAGCCATTAACTCGCCCCAGTTCCCGCGACTCGTCGCGACGCCAATTAAGATGATTACAATTCCGTAATTATTTTCACCCAGTATCGCGGACGGAGAACAGGTCTCAGTGTCGATGTTTTTACCTCATGATGTCCTGGCTTAGCGTGCGCTGCCTTCTTTGATTGCGGCCGGTCACATCCATCTCACCCAGCGTTGCATGCAGATTATGCTGAGTCCACTCTTTACGCGTTAGGGTTCAAGGCGTGGTCGGAGCACAGACTCCACATGACTGGTATTTTCAAAGGTCGCGACCCAGTGAGTGTGGCTCGGTGTTGGATCTTTGTCACGGCTCCTAGTTTTGTAGCGGGATATACTCGTTACACGTATGATTTACCGGATATGCACCCACGAGCTGTGGCCAGGTGACAAGTGATAATCTTCACAAGAGTATAGCGTGAGCTATTCTATTCATGGTTCCGTAGGCCATTAGCTCGCGTTCCACGATCATGCAGACACCATTAATTACGATTATATCAGCGTTGAGCGTTACAGTTCTGCAATTACTTTCACGGTATCATAGGCGAGCGGAGGACAGGCCTCCGGCGTCGATGCGATCTGCGCACCTAAGAGGTCGCTATGCATGGCGTGCAAAGCGCTTTTTTCTGGGCCGTCACGGGCCTGTCAACTTCAAGGATTTTAGCGGGATAAATGTGCACTGTCATGCGATGAACCCCGAAATTGAGTCCGCTAGCTAGGAAGCTACTTGGCGGGTCAGGTGATAGGTGACGTCTTCATAGTATAGCATCACGAGAGCTATTTTTTCTTCCCGTCATTAGCTACGCTGTTTCACGGCCGTGAACTGCCTCTGTGATTTTCGTTCAGCGTTACAGTTCCGCGATGTTTTGCTTCCTATCATCGCCACGAAGGGCAGGTCCCTAGTGTGGGCGTTCACGGCGCCTTGACTGTCCTGCGATCACGTCGCATGTATGCCGCTTCTTAGGTTGCGCTTTGGTGTTGCTCCCGATAATATTTCAAACCCGTGTACACGCTGGTTCTCGGTTCAGCGATGGGACCGGTAGGCCTGAGCGGCTAGCCCTCTGGGGTCTTCACGTGAGTTAGCGGTTCCGCGCATAGTTTTCACCAGTTCATGGACTGGGGCCAGGTCCCTTTGTCGATGCGTCCGCTCCCAGGATCGTCGGCGTGTTAAGCGCTTACTTTCGGGTTTTGAGGCCTAGCGCCTGGGTGATAAAATTACTTCTTCACAGAGGCATTTATCACGAGCTATTCTCTCCGTGTTACGTGTATCACGACCGTTCAAACTACTCTGAATATGATTCTTGCGTCGAGAGACGTAGCGGCTCATTCTGCAGATATTAGCAGCGGTTTCTACATTACAGCGTCACGATAAGCCGGGTAACAGAACTTCAGGATATTCGCGACGTTAGCGGCGTGTTGCAGTGTTTTCGCTGTCGTTTTTCTTGCTGGGATGTTTTTTTTTTTTAGCGTTGGCGGTCCCCCAGCGTAGCCCGGCTACGAGGCTCATAGTGATTATATACAAGCGGAGTTGCGGCCTCACCAGCGGCTGTAGTATAGAGGACCAGTAGCCATGAACTACAGAGTTCTCTGCGGCCGTTGCTCTTACCGGGACCGCGTACTAGATGCACGGTAGTCCCTCTTTCTCATGCACAGCTAATGGTTACGTGGCTCATTGAGAGAAACAAACTCAGTTCTACGACTTCATTATAGCTGCGTGGCGTGAACTCCTCCGTATTCTACGGCCTCGAGTATATATATTTCACTATTCTCCGCGGCGGCGTGCTGCGTACATCTTCCCCTCTGGCGTAGCCACTTACTCGGTGGCCCGTGGTGAATAGAAGTATAATGAGATAACGACTCGCGTTACGGGTGTAGTATGTTCAGCGCTATCGTGGACCTGAGCGGTTCTTTTGTACTGATAGCTACTCACGTTCGGGACACGTGCAGTACCAGTTGTCCCCCTCGCGTAGCCACGAGCTTTTGCTCCGTGGTGCGCAGAACATAGTTGGCAGATGACTAGTGGTTTTACTTGTCATGCTGGCGGCTTTAGCTGTAGACCCATAGCGGTTTATAATACTTAACGGGGTTGCATACTTTGTAGGCGTAAGTCCTCCCAGTAATAGCAGCTTTTCAGCTCCGTGGTGCAGGGTGTATAACGGAATTAGCAGTCCGTGTAGTATACACAGGGCGTCAACTCTTTCGTGGTTTCTACCCCAGTGCTGGGGTTTATGACTCATCGGGTTGGCGTGTGCGTTTACACCCCCTTGTCAATATTAACTCCATGAAGGATATTTTTTGACAATAGGTGGCCTTTTTGATAGACAACCTCACGTTTGGGGTAGCTATTACCAACAACGAGTAGCGTATGGTTTATTCATACTTTAACACCTTCTTAGAGCTGTTTCCATGCGGTTTCCACGGCCTGTTACTTAACTGCCGTGACATATGGTATTAGTTTTCTCCACACCCGTAGCCGTGGGCTCAGTTTCAAGGTTGTTACTATCGTGTCACGTTAACACTTTGCAGTCAACTTCTTAGACAAGTTTCGCTGATAGGTGTGGCCTGGAGCTCGCGTTCATAACTGCTACAGTTTTCGGAACCCGGCAGGTGCGTCGACTATGTTTATGCGGCTCCGGCGGTCTTCACGACCCATACCGTCTCACAGCTACATAGCCTTACGGTTGGCAGCCCCTTCTTGTATCGTTTTATATTAAAGTCCTGCCTTTTTATTTAGCTAGCCTTTGATTTTTTTGGTCGTGGTTTAAACAGCCTTCTTCAGGGTCGGCAGTTTTTCTGGACTGGATGGTGTCATTCAGTACCTCCAGCTTTACGTTCAGTCGGTGGTCACCCCTTTGGTGGTGTGCGGATGCTCCCACCTGGTGTAAGGAACAAAGTTTTTCCCGTCAGATCTCACCGTTGGTGCCGGCGGAGCTTCTTGATCGAGTAGGGGCACTTTCTTGTGACCCCTTATGTGGAAACTTGGCCCAGTGCCGCCTTTTCGACTGGCAGAATGCCAGGGTTTTCTTTACCTTTTTACCGCTGGTGCTGAGCGGGCTTTTCAGTTTCGCGTCGTTTTTGCACCACTGTTGTGGTGTCCTTTTGGACAGAAAGTACGGACTCCAAGAGTTCTGGGTCGTTCCTCTCGTCTTGGCGCAGAGCGAACTTTGGCTGCTCAAGACCTTGCAGGCTTCACGTCACGAGCCTCGGGTCAGGGACGATTTTGTCTCTTTCCCAGGCTCTGACGGACTGCATCTTAGTCCCGGGCGCTTCGTTTGATGGTGTGGCCTTGGTTCTCCTTTCCTCGGCGTAGCATGGCTTTTCTGAGAGGTTGTTCACCCCCTCCCGTTGTGGAGGTGGGCCTTCTCTCAAGCTTGGTTTCCGTCATGAGCTCTGGGATAACTTGCAGCTATCTCGGGGTTTTTTCAGTGGGGTCTCACAGGTCTTTGACTAGCGACCACTGGAAAGTTCTGGCAATCTCTTAAGTGTGTCATGTGACATTTCCTCCGATAGATCGTCCAGTGGCTTTCTTTTAAAGTAGTCTGAACTGTTCATAGAACGGCGCGGTATGCACTCCGTTTGAGGGCATAACCTTTTTACAAGGATCTCGTGCTGCCGTTCAGGAAAGCTATTTGCGGTTTTTCTTGTTTTAAGGTCTGACTCACTTTTGGCGTTACGTGTTTCCCCTAACTTTTTTGCTCTTACGATTCACGTGCTAATTTTTTCCTTGTCGGATTTCTTCAATTTTTTTACGTTGGTACAACTTCGTTCCGATCGCCGGTTCGCCGGTTCCGTCGTGGACGAATCTGGTGTGGTTTGTGGCGTTTTTGTGGACACTTTGCTGTAATTGTGTCCAAGATCTTCGGTTGGCTTGTTTTTCTGGGCTTTTCGCTCAGGTTCTTTCGAGGTTGCCTCCGTTGCTATCAGCGATTGGTGCCTTGATGGTTTGACTGTACCTGCCGTGTGGTTTACTATGTTTTAGTTCTTCCCACTCTTGAGGTCTTTCATCCTTCAGAGGTAGAATTTCGTCCTTTAAGCGGTTCGATTAGTGTGATTTTTAGTACCAGGCAATAAAGAAAAAAAAAAAAAAAAAATGCGGCGACCTGAACTCCCTTCCTTCCCTATCCTCGGTTGCAATCTGATTGCATAACTATAACATGAAAGGTAAGGTATAACTTGAAGTAAATTTACCGCTAAAGCGTAGCGGGGATATTTCACGAGTTATACTTACCTTCCATGCATCTTGCCCATACTCCTCTCGTTCAGGCCCCTCGGTGGAATGTTGGTGAGGTAGTACAGAGGTATTATGGAGGTCAGGGCTTGGCTGGTTGCTGCGTTTTTAGGGTCAGTTAAAGTGCGTTAGAATCAGGTCGTGTGATCAGATTGCATAATTATAGCATGGAAGGTAAGTATAACTCGTAAATATCCCGCTACGCAAGCGGGGTAAATTCAACTCACTGATATCTGGTACAAAATTAATTTACATTGCAAACAATATTCGTACTCTAAAAGTACAGTCAATGATTTTTAACAAACATACAACATAAAAGTTGGAATACTATTGCACTGTAATAATTTGTTCATTGAATACCAAAACAAAGACAAATGAGAGCAGAACTAAAGATTGTCTATTAATGAGAAGAAAAATTACATGAAGCAAAATAAATGGAGCTTTTATCTTCCTAACTTGGGAGCTTGAGAAACTTTTGCAAACAAATTGAAAGCAACTTTTTAAGTAATACACATATAATGAAAAAGCGCAGGCTGCAATACAACATATAGGCCTATTTCAAAGAGTTTGATGATTTTTTGAAGTTCAACTTCATGAATTTAGGAGCTTGCAATTGTTGGTTAATGATGTTGAAGAGAAAATGTGAATGAAACTGAAAACTTAATAGTTTATTAAAATGGAAATAAAAGTAAAAAAAGTGTGCAATTTGATCTACTGTATCTCTACCTATCTAAACAAGTTGGCACTAAACTTACTTTAATTTATACACACCTATCTGCCAGTTGGTCAGTCTGTTAAAACTTTGCTTGATGGGTGTTTTGTTTTATAACCAACTATAAAATTAATTAGACCTATATTGGTCTTATGCCCACCCCACTCTAGCTAACAATTGTAATGCTGCTTTTCAAGCATGGCCTTTTATCATCACAGACATTTACAAATCAATACCATGGTAATGTACATAGCCCTAACGTTATGCTACCAAATTGCAAATGGTTTCACACAATGTAGTCCTAAGTTACACTGGCTAGGCAACAAAATGACCCATAATTACCCGGCAACGCTTTTTGAAAGAAACAATCATTACATGTCTGAATAAAATATGATTTAATAAGCAACTTATTCTTGTTTCTAAATCAAACTGAAATTATTGCTCATATTTGTCAGCGTTCGTCGGTCAGTTAAGGTTTAACTTAAACTAAAAAAGCGGTACATCGTTAGCTAGCTTCAGACTGTTCAACAACAACTGGCACAATTAAAATAGCACATTATTTTAGGTTTTGCCGAAATTGTTCAAGACATCTACTAGGTTTAATCATTTTACTCCCTTATCAGAAAGGTTGTTCGCGTAGTATTTTTCTTAAAATATGCTTATCAGTTAGGCCTAAGTTCGTGGGATACATGCCTGTCTACAATCTAACGCTGCATTAAAGTTATGTCGTTCTGCATGTACTGTAAAAAGAAAACGTTGTTTTGTGTTCTTACTAAAAATAAAATGAACATTAATCTTGGCTAGAAAGACAAGTTATGATTAAAACTAATATAAATATAATTAATTTTAAAATTAAAGAATTTTTAGGTTAAATTTGCAGTTTGCCTAGTTTTTATGACTCAATTTTCAATGTATCGACATATCTACTGCCCTCACGTGGAATCAATATTGGTGGAAAAAAAAACTAAAAGTATCACACACTGAGGTATAGGAGTTTTAGACTCTCGGCCTTTGGCCTCTCGTAGTATAGGGTGAATGACATCACACTCTCTGGTACGGCCTTCAGAGATTCAGTAGGTTGTGCTTAATTTGGCGAGAATCAAATGTATTGTTTAAAGATGTATGGATACCTACAAAATAACTATCATTGATAAGTCATATGGTGTGATCTTTAGAGATTCAGTAGGTTGTGCTTAATTTAGACGAGAATCAAATGTATTGTTTAAAGATGTATGGATACCTACAAAATAACTATCATTGATAAGTCATGGTGTGGGTCTAGAATTCAGTAGGTTGTGCTTAATTTAGGCGAAATCAAATGTATTGTTTAAAGATGTATGGATACCTTCAAATTACTATCATTGACAAGTTATATGGCATACTTGGTCTTGAAGTTCAGTAGGTTATGGTTAATTTAGGCGAGAATCAAATGTGTTTTAAGATGTATGGATACCTACATAATTATTGTCATTGACAACTCATATGGTATTATGGTGCTAAGAGATTCAGTAGATTTTTCTTCATTTAGATGAGACTCAAATATCCTAATTGCTTAAAGATGTAGGAATACCTGCCAAGCCATATGACATAAGATTGAGGACCACATCAAAGCAAATATGGAGTTATATCCAGGAGCATAAATATTCAACAAAGATCATTTGAAAGTGACATGCAAAGTTTTCTAAATAGTTACTTCAGAGGCCTGAATTATCTGAAGTTGGGGTTTAGAGATTTGTGCTTTTCCAACTTCTATCTTAGGTAACATTCTCTCTGTAGTTAATTAACTCTCTTTTAACCAGTCCTCATGACATAAAAATACAAGAAATATTTATACATTGGGCTCTTATGGTTTCACACAAGAAGTTTATTTAAAATGTAACCTATTTCTATAACAAGGATGTTTGCCTTATACTGGAATTATAGGCTGAGATGTGCTATAGTACTTTCTAAATTCAATTCAATTCAATTCAGTTTATTTACGTGATAGGCCACCTGCCTTTTCATATTTACAACATGGCAATGCTTGCCTTTTCATATTTACAACATGGCAATGCTTACAGCAACAAAATATAATACATTATACATATACTTTCAACAAACTTAAGGTAAATTAGATCATGCAACTAATCATATGAATCGATTTCTCTTTTAAATACCCAAGCCTTCTCTAAAAAATGACATATATTAAATAAAAATTGCTTTTTGTGCATAACATAAAATGGAATCACTGAGTGATGGATTAACATAAAGATACTGAAATATACAATGATCTTATTTCCAGAAAAAGCCTGGGAATTCAAGCAAAAAAACAGAAATTCATCCTCAAGTTTGTGCATGCTACAAAATGTGCAAGTGCGATTTTCATGTGGAAATTTGTTCTGCTGACCTTGATGTATTTCAGATTTAGACAACCACATGAAACTTGAATAGCAATGAGCGTAATTTGTTGGACTGGATGTGCGCAATATAAAATTCAAATTCATTTTGGGTTTTGTTTTTTCATTATATAAGCAAAACTATTCATAGAAGTAATTTCTGTTTTCAAGTCTGGTTATTTATATCAATGATTATTTGCAGGAAAGTTGCTAAAGAGTCATTATTAACACCTCAATTTGACCAGACATCTCGAAACCTGTAGATAAAAGTATATGTTTAATATTTGTGGCCCAGCATGGTGTACCATGACTAGCCATGTAACATGTGTTTATAGCAAATAGAGGTTACAAAATAAAGGTAAATTTAAGGGTGTTAATTAAGACTCAGAAAGGAGTGAATTGACATACACAAATGGCATTTGGAGTATGATGTAAGAAAGTAGAAAGTGGGTATAACACAATATGGTTTATAAAGGGTTAAATTTTATTAGGAGGGTAGAAAAGAAAATAATAGTAAGTACACTACTTTTTTTATGAATGATTTCTGTAGGACCCTTTACTTATGTAAACACAAATGATACAAAAACACTTTTAACATGTTTTAGTCATTATTACCTCAAAAAGCTGAGAAAACTGTCTCATGTAATATTCGGCCAAAATTAACCTTTTTTACCCATGGTTATAAAGGAAAGATGTGATTTCAGAAGTATAATATTGGAGTGGTAAATGATGTGAAGTGAAGGGGTTTGAATGTTGTAATCAAGGATTTTAGTAACTTTGCGCAATTGGCAAAATGCAAGAAAACTTGAGGTGAAAAAAAAACCCCAAAATTAAACCTGTATATCCTCTTTTTAAGTGTATATGCCGCATCTGTCTATGTTCTTCCCTAATAGTTTCTTTGGTGTGAGTGAAGTTAGTCTAGAGAGGAAAGTGGCTTAAATATATATTTTTGTTGTTGTTGTGACAGGTGTTTTATGTAGATAAAGCTGATCAGAAAATATATCGCATCAGCAAGGATTCCTCTGTAGATGATGAAGCAGAGATCTTTAAATCCGAAATGGACGACTTGATTGATATTTACATTTACGATACTGCATCACAACCAGATGTTGATGGTAAGAAGCACTTAAGTAGACATTTAAAGGAGTTTTCTTTATAAAGAAAAGATATATTATAATAAGACTCACATACAAATAAGACATTAGCAAATTTTAAGGTGTTTGGGATGATACAAATTGAGCAATGGAATTTGTTTCGATTATGTGATTAATTTTTGCTTTTCATTTATCAATCATCAATTCAATTTAACATTACAGACTCTGCCCCTTGAACACTACCCCATCCTAGTTTTCTGTGCCTGTGGCATTCTAGTAACTCGTGAATAATTTTGTGACATTGACAGAAAAGTTTGAGCTTCCTATTTCATTTCCACGTTTCTTCATCGTCTTATAACAACAAAATTTGTGGTCAAATGATTGCGTAATTCATGGTTAACTTGCGAGAAATGTCCTTGAAACAGGATGAAAATGACAGTGGCAGTTTCATCCGTCCGTGTTTCAAAAGCGGCGCTTTCTTCAAATGAGCATGGATGTGAAAATGCAGAAATATAGTAAATCAGTTTAATGGAAGAAGTACTAGCAATAGAAACAAAGACCCATATATAAATTATTTTAGATAAAGGACCAAAAATAAGGCTTTCAGTAATCTTTTTAAGATCAAGCAACCATTTCACCATTACAAATAAAAGCAATCCACAAACACATATTCTAGACTTGGTTGACATGGGAAGTAGATTCAATTTCAGTAAAGGGTGGAGGAAGGTATGGACCACTTCTTGGTCAAATTCTGAGCTTGGGAAACACATTTTCATACCTCATTAAATACATTTCTCACTGCACTCCTATTGAAAAGTAAGGATGCTGTTGCCCAATGTGAGGCGCAATGAGGGACCCACATGAAGACGCATCTGTTCTATCTTGATGATGCAACAGCACTTACAGTGTATGCTGAAAAGTGATGGCACTTTAAATATAATATTTGCCTCGCCAATAACAGTTATTCCAAAATTGGTATTTATAATTTTTCTACAGGGCATCCTTGTGATAGTAGCCACAATGGTGGTTGTACTCAGCTGTGCTTTGGCTCATCCTGAGGTGCCCAACCCAGTTTCTCTTGCCATTGTGCATATGGAATGTTGGATGATGATGGAATTACATGTAAAAGTAAGTGTTTATGTAATTGCTGAGTTGCTGAAATTGTTGTAAAAGGATTGGTTCAGTATTGTCAAGGAAGTTCCTCTTATTTTGGAAAGGGTTATAAAGAAACATCTTAAATACCCTATTCCGCTTTGAGGAGTCATTCACATTTTAAAGTTTTGTCTCATTTGTGCAGAAATGACTGGTGTGGGTAATGTAACGTTTTTGCTAATTGAACATTTTTCTTCCAATTTTGTTGAGATGGTAAATTATGATTACCATGCTAGATTTTGTTTCACTTTTATCCTGATATAATCAGTTTTTTTTAAATCTCATGAAGATATAAAAAGAATGCAAAAAGATTGTGGAATGTGAGGTCACACCTAGTCTATTTTCAGTTGTTACTAGTGAGACTTAAATATCTCATTAATAGAATAATATTTTGGAATGCTTTTTTTACCATTTTTGGTTACTTGCGTTAGCAAATGAACCTATGTATTCAACTTGGCGTGTGTGTGTGTGTCTGTGACACTTGCTTAGGTACGCTCTAACTCAAGATAGGAAAATCGGTATGGAGTCACATTTGGTAGGTAGGTTTGCCATATTGTGAAGATGTGCACTATTGTTTTTGGTGCCCGTAGGGATCACCTGGGGTCAGATATCGGCCAAAAATGGAAAAAACTTTTAGTGACAATAACTCTTAGTGCCAAGATTCTGTACATTTGATATTTTGGGACAAGTTGTGTATGGAGTAGGGGGAATATTTTCATACAAAACAGCCATGTGATTGAAGGTCAAGGCCAGGGTCAAAAACAATTTTTGTCAAAGTGCATGGAAAAACTTTTAGTGATTGATAACTCTTAGTGCCAAGATTCTGTACATTTGATATTTTGGGACAACTTGTATGGAGTAGGGGAACATTTTCATACAAAGCGGCCATGTGATGGAAGGTCAAGGTCAGGGTCTAAAATTTTTTGGGTCAAAGTGCATAATATTGAATTTGGACTTGGACTATGGACATTGGACTCGAATTTGACAATGATAATAACTTTTAGTGCCAAGATTCTGTACATTTGATATTTGAGACAAGTTGTGTATAGAGTAGGGAATATTTTTAACAAAACGGTCATGTGATTGAAGGTCAAGGTCAGGGTCAAAAACAATAATAAAATAATGAAAAATAAGCTTGACGCCAAATAGTTATTGATTTGAAGAACAAATGATATAATTCATTTTTATGATTTACTTGAAACAAGTGTACTTGTTTTCCATTAAACACAGCTTTTGATAAGAATACATGGGAATGGTATAAATAGAAGTCCAGAGTCCATGCCATGATACCTAAGAGCTGTTGAAAGACTAGTGTGGTTTCACATTAGCAAGGCCAGGAACTATCATTCTATTTTGCTATTACATAATACACTTTTATAACATTGACCTCGCTCTGTCTCATTGTGAACTTTACATTTAAAGTGTTATGGATATCTTTTGTGAGGTGGTATGAATGATGCATTCCAGTGGGTTGTATCATTGGTTTATATATATTCTTAAGAATATAATTTCTGTCTAGCAGACCCCATCAGTGTGATATAGTAAAAATACAAATTCTGAAGTGTGATTAAATTTTGAATGCCACTGACATACTACAATCCAGGGTTCAATACTAAATGCACAAAGTATAAAGACCAATGAGCCTAAAAGCTATTTCAGTTTTGATGGCTGCTTATCATCTTTTATGTAAAAAAAAACAGACACCTGAGAAATATATAATTCACCCCACCTGTTGCGTTAAAAAACAAGTCATAAAGATGTCAACAGAAAGTCATTGGTCCATGTTGCTGACCTGTTTTGTTTTCTTTGCCACCTGTATTTGTTTAGCTTAGAAAGGGAATTTACTGTTTGTTGTCTACCTCCATGTGTCTACAGACATTTTCTCCATGCAATAAAATGTAGAAGGTCACTTATGAGGCAAATACTAACCATGGAGATACACTATTTAATCAACCAAAGATATGTGTAATGAACACATCCCTGAATCAACCAATTACACTGCACCTTGTTTAAAACCAAGACTGTTAGAACACCAATCATGTTATCCACAAGTTTTACTCTTTGCATATTAAAAATTGGCCAGTGGTGGTTAAGTGAAGAGTATCACAAGTTTTGCTCATTTACATATTAACAATTGCGCCAATCGTAGAATTAGGGTTGGTTAACTGAAGAGGATGTCAGTTGGGAGTGGGAGTTGCACCAGTGTAATTGTCTTGCCATTCCGCTTCATATTGACTTTGACCTCTGGTGACCTCTAATGTTAACATTTTTTTTTGGTATTTCGATAATTTTGACCCCATTTTCGGATTTCAAAAGTACCTTTCGATCAAAAAAGGCAATTGGTTGATTCCTGTACGACCTTCATGTGCGGAGTTATCGGAGGTCAAAATTTCTTAAGTCTAGTTAGGATGGTTGTATGGGACTTGCCTTTTGTTTTTGGAATCAGAGTGTCAACTTACATTTGACTCGAGGTTAAAAGGTCAATAGTCAAATCTGTAAAATTATGCTTTGGGAGAAAAATGGCTATAATAACAAGTTAATAATTTTTTTGGTATGTGATAGACCTTGATGAGCTGCAAAGAATGAGCCATTTCCCCACTTAAATAGCATGCCTGGTTCTGGAGTTACGGATGACCTGCATCTGCCCCAAAATTTCATTCTGTAGCAAGGAACCATAGTGCCCTTGGGCTCTTGTTGTTTCTTTTAGAGTGCTCTTTCATTTAAGATGATCTCTTAGGTAATTATCATTTGAAATGTTGCATAGATCTTGTTTCACCATTCTATTCCACACAACCCCCATCCTCCCCACAAAAAAATTACATGGGCACCAATTTACATTTAGATGTAGTTGTTTCAGGACACTCACCTGAACAGTTGTTCTGCAAATGCATGAAGGCCCAACATTTTCAGGAGGGGAAGAAGTACTTTGTCGGCATAAGATAATTTTATTGTTGCAATTTTGCCCAATTTTCATCGAACTTTGGCATGAAAATTGGTGACAAATTACCAGTAAATATGCAATTAGCTTTTTTTTCTTTGCTTTTCATGCATTGTGAATCTTCTCCTTGGTTTTTGGCCTGAAATATATCTGCTCATTTTGCCAGAATTCATCATTTTTCAGCGTTGGGGGAAATTTGTTCCCTTCCTGTTTAGAACTGGAAACCCAAATGAAAAAAAAAGTACTTTGTGGAATGGTTTAAGGTGACATGAAGTTGTTCCTTTTACATGATGCATGGGAACTGTATCTTAATAAAGGTATTGGTAAAAGTTTAGTTTAATTTATGTTTCATTACTCAATTCTTATAAATGTATTCAAAAAGCCACAAGAAATGGGAATTTAAAAAGCGATACCATTCGCATCAGCATTGTAATCTTGTTTATGTAATTTATGTCTTTTTATAGTTTCTAACAGTTACCTAGTCTACATTTCATTCAATGGAATACATAGCTTTTCTCTCAACCCGAATGCTGGCCACGTACCATTCATGCCTGTTTTGGGCATAAGATATCTAACTGGTAAGTGTAGCTGAAGTACACGTGTTTTGATTTGGAGGCGTGTGGGACCTGTGTTCTACTTGTCTCTCATGTGATGATGAGGATTATATAATAAACCCAAATATTGTTGGAGGCATGTAGGAGAATATACATCTTGTCCCTCACGTTTTAATGATTAGATAAGTAGCCCTAATATTGCTGGAGGCATGTGGGGGCATGTGGTATTTTTGTCTCTCACATAAGGACTAGATGGTTAACCCTGATATTACTGGATGCACGTGGGGGCATGTGGTATTCTTGTCTCTCACATGATAATGACTAGATGGTTAACCCTGATATTGCTAGAGGTCATGTGACATTCTTCTCTCACATGATAAGGATTAGATAAACGTATTATTGCTGGAGGCATGTGGTGTTTTACTCATCTCTCACGTGATAAGGATTAGATATTTAACCCTGATATTGCTGGAGACATGTGAGGCCATGTGGTATTCTTGTCTCTCACATGATAGGGATGAGATATTTAAACCTGATATTGCTGGAGACATATGGTGTTCTTCTCTCTCATGTGGTAAGGATTAAATAATTAACCATGTTATTGCTGGAAGCATGTGGTATTCTTGCCTCTCACATGATAAGGATTAAATAAGGCATGTAGTGTTCTTGTCTTTCACATAATAAGGATTAGATAATTAACGTGATATTGCTGGAGGCTTGTAGGGGCATGTGGTGGACTTTTCTCTCATGTTATGATGAGGATTAAATAATTACCCAAGTATTGTTGGAGGCATGTAGGAGAATATACGTTCTTGTCCCTCACGTTTTAAGGATTAGATAAGTAACCCTAATATTGCTGGAGGCATGTGAGGGAATGTGGTATTCTTGTCTCTCACATGATAAGGGTCAGATAATTAACCTGATATTGCTGGAGGCATGTAATGTACTTGTCTCTCACATGATAAGGATTAGATACTTAACCCTTACTCTACCAGAGCATTTAAGATTACAAGTGATATTTTAGGGAACTTTTTGGAAAGGGGGCTTTTTCACAAATTTATCTTCATTTTCTACTGTAATAAGTTTACATTATATGAAAGCTAAGATTTGAAACTTTATGTTGGTTTGCATAATTATATGGTGAATTATGCAAATTTATGCAAATGAGGTCATTGATTGAGATTATGAGATGTCCTGAAACTGCTATATTTGTGATATTCTGCTTTCTTGTGGCTAATTAAAAAAATTATTGATAGAATTTATGAATTGTCGAGTGAAGGACCTTTCATTTGATAGTACTCTTGATTTTTTTGAGGCACGAAAAAATTTCATACTTCATTTTTAATTTTTTGGACCTTTTTTGGCCTTAAAATTGACCTCTGATTTTGCCAACGATCTATCTGATATGATTTGGCATTATACTTTCCTATAAACATGCATTGTTCCTTTCTATGATGCACACAACTAATATAATATAAAAAGGAAATGTTTACGCCCAAATTTCAATAAAAATGATATGCAAATGATATGCAAATTAGCTAATTTACCTCATTTATTAGGCGCAGGCTTGAAATATTCAGTTCATCAACCAATTTTAGCCATCGGAAGCTTTGAAAATACTTATATTTATTCAGGATATACTGAAAGTCTTGTAGAAACTTACTTTTGTTGATTCCTGTAGGAATTCTCAGTGAAAAGGTACTCAAAACTGGTTAAAAGCATCAGTAATCATGTAGACGTTGCCAAACTTGGAATCCTTCAGGGAGTTGGTACCGCATATGAAATGTCAATAAATTTGTCCAAATACAGAAAAATCTTTCAGAGAAGTACAATTTCAACTGTTTCAAGGAAATACAGGGGTTGGGGTAGAGTGGGGTTCTGGCTTATTTATATTGGGAGGGGGAACCAGGTGAAATGCCACCCTTCCCCCTCAAAAAAAAAAAAAAAAAAATGGCCCTCCTCCAGGATCCAAATTCCTTCAAAGAAAATAACTTCCCCTACATGGGACAGCTTGGCCCCCACCATTGGTATCTTGCCCCAACATGTCTCTTTTCCAACAACATGGGAGCCTCTTCCCTTAGAATTTTAAACCTACTTCACTGCACCACAACCTCACAACATGGAATCGAGAATTCGAAATAGGTATATGGGCACTGTTGCACTACAAATCAAAGATTGATATGTAAAGTTTCATCCAAAATTACTATAATAAAAACAATTCATGTTAACCATGTCGGATTTTAGTGACCTATTTACTTGTTTATAATCATTACAAATAAATAATCCCAGCTGAATTACACTGCTTTTGCTTAATTTTGAATGGATCAGAACTAACATTAGCTATGCCTAACGTTAAGCAACAAGTAACGTTAGTAAGCATGAAGTTTGAAAAATGCACTCGAGATTTTAGAAATTTGAAGAAAAAAAAATCATTTTACCTGGTTCTGATCATCTTTAGGCCTCTTTTGGGTTGGGTCCAGTTACTAAAAGATCTCCATCACTGGCGATAGCCTTCTGACTTTTCCTAATCCTCAGTTTCACTTTCAAACAAATTCGAGATACACATTCTTCTGTCGCCTTAACGTAAATGTCAAAAAAAATCTAAAGATAACCAGTGACGTAGCTATAAAACTTTTTAGCAAAGATCGAGGGAGTATGTCTTTTATTGCAGCAATCTATGTGAAAGCACGTTGTTTGCGCTACAGAATGGTGTTTGAAACTTTTCATTACGATATAGGGGTGGATCACACGATTTTTTAACAAAAAGGGTCAAAAAATTACCAAAAATCACAAAAAATTTCATATTTTACAAATAATTTAAGAAAAATGACCAGTTATGAGCAAAATGTGATTAGATTTGGACAATATGACTTGTCTATATAGTATATATATATATATAAAAAAAGTATTTAAATTTATTTTCCAAGCAATTTTTGTAAATTTTACAAAAATATGCATTTTCGGACATTTTAAACAAAAAGGTAAATTCTGAATCTTGGGACAAAATTTGCGAAAAAATGTGAGTATATAAACCCTCAAAAAAATACAATTTTATGAAAGATCTTTCCGAGATCTTTGCAATGAAACCACTTGCACCCCTATAGAATGTTGGTAAGGTCACGATTTTATTTTTGTTTCAAAGCGATAGTATCGCCAGGTCTGTGGTAGTAGAAATAAGGGTTAAGCCTGATATTGCTGGAGGCATGTGGTATTCTTGTATCTCACATAATAAGGATTAGATAATTAACCCTGATGTATCTGGGGACTTTTGGTGTACTTGCCCCCTGCCAGTGGTGTAGCTAGGGCCCTACAGGCCGGGGAAAATGTGGGGCCCTGTGGACCCCTATGGTATATGGATATAGTGGTATACTTTTATTATGGGTCCCCCTTTATAGGGCCAGGCCGGGCCTAAGAAAGGTGGGCGCCTGCCCTTTCTTTATTTATGCCACTTCTCCCTGCTTGATAAAGTTATAGTTTCATCATGGATTTTATCATGTAGTTTGTCATATATATATATATATATATATATATATATATATATATATATATATATATATATATATATATATTGTACTCCTTTATTTATTTTTTATTGTATGCATTGTTTGTAGATATCAAAGTAATTAAGCTAGTACACATATACGAAATGTTAAAGATCCTTCATGTAATTATCATATGTTATATTGAGTAAAGCATATTAGAAATTTAGCTTTGTAATGGATTTTGACATTTTCTATGAGTAAAATACATCCTTTCTTTTTTTAAGGGTTTTTAATTTTGATATTTTATCAATTGATTATGTTAATTATTAAAAAATTGTCTTCATTGTACTCCCAGGTATAGATTATGACTCAAGAACCAAAGAATATATTTTGTTAA
This sequence comes from Chiridota heheva, assembly GCA_020152595.1. NCBI lineage: Eukaryota > Metazoa > Echinodermata > Holothuroidea > Apodida > Chiridotidae > Chiridota > Chiridota heheva. Next base: position 221,405 of record JAIGNY010000010.1, on the reverse strand, counting down.
AGACAATAACCCACAGTTGGGTTTCATTGATGGTAGAACAACAGCACAGCACACCCTCAATACCAACTAATATCACAATGATGGAAGGTAGGCAAATAACCTGTGGTTCATCCCATTTTTTCTTTATTAAATGCAAATTACAAATTAATGTATCTTATCTTATATGAAAGAGGACTTCCAAAGAAACAAATGGTGAAAAAGGTACTTAAAAATCTATTTCTGTTAAGGAGATATTCAAGTTTAAAGCTCTTTTCTTACTTGTGTTGAAATGGCTGGCATAGTAAGTCTGCTCTGAAAGGTTGGCACCCTCATTATAGGTAGAATTAGTGACTATTTTGTTTCTTATGAAGTTCTCTTTGACATAAAATTGACTTGCTAGACCCCTAAACTTTTCCTTCAAGATATTTTGTTTTAAGGTTCCTTTTTACCTGTTCATTTTCTTTACATGTTTTTACCAATTGTTATTGCATGCCCTGCAGTGTATGCCAATGCTTACTTAATGATAATAACATAAACATACATTTATAATGCCCTTCTTAGAGCCGAATTGTCAGCAGCGCAGATAATAAAGTAACTTAAAGTCAGTACAAATTTATAGCCTAGTTTTAAAAATTCAGCTTGAATATTAGTCATCTAGCATTGAGCTGTGGTATGATTTCTGAAAGAGATGTGTCAGTTTTCTTTTTTTGCCACCATTTCTCATATTTTGCAGGACTGGGCCGTCCGCGAGGTGTGGCTGTTGATTGGTTGCACGATCGTCTCTATATGGGAAGGTTTGTTTACACGCCAGGTGCTTTTCACTCTACTCACTATCTTGTATCAGCCAGCCGTTTAAATGGGACAGACGAGCATCATATCTACACGCTAGAGTCACCATTCTCATCAATCAGTGATATTGCCGTTGCTCCATGTCATGGGTACGTATAGGTACATACAGTACAGAATAAATGGGATGTCTTTTCCTGATTGAGGTATAGGTGCATGTTACTTAGCATTGATACCCAGAACAGGCTATCATATTCCTAAAGATATCAAATATATCCCAATTGGTATATCATATTGGAGTTGCTTAGTGCTTAGAAAAATTAATTATTACAAGTGATGCAATCCACAGAGTTGCTGATCTCAACACCACTTAAACTACCCTCCTATTTTCTGTAATTTATAAAACGTAATAAAGTTAAAAGCTTGTCACTTAGCAATGGCCTATGACCTTTCACATGAATTTGGATCATTCTGCATATCTGCTAATTTTGACATTTGACCATCACAACAATGCAATATTCATCATATGGCACCTATGTGTAATTTAAGCCCCATTCACCTAATTGAAAAATTGCAGCAGAAACAAAGAAGAAAGGTTTATTGCCATTTACATTTAACCTGTGACATTTGGGATTAAAAGTCTGCGAGGCACAACTTCACTTCAAAAGGAACCATGCCACCACTTAGGATCGTAATAGACCTTGTACTTTTTTTGTTTAAATTGCCGCACATTTCTTCACTTTAAACGAGTATTTGAAAATTAACCCTTGACCTTTGACTTTTGAAACACAAACCGCAAGAGACTGATACTTAACCATTTAGGTCTCATCGACAACTCTATATTTTGCTTTCCATTCAAAAACTGCAGCAGAAAGGTCAAAATAAGGTTTTTTCTCACTTCATAAGGAACCATTGCCAGCACTTTGTATTTTAATCAGTCTTGTATTTTTTTGCATCTCAATTGGCTAAAGCCATGCATTTGAAGTAGAGTAATACATCATTGAAACATTGTGATTAATTGATCAAATATTTCATAGCAAATACGTTTTATATGATTGACATTTAATACAGCGGGCCACCGGCAGGCCTATATTGAGCCACTTCTGACGGGCTGCTGGGCAACAGCTGACATTGCCATTTGCGGCCCGCTGGCGGACCTGTATGACAGGTCTTCGTTGTACAAGATACTGGGTTGCTGTAAAAATTGCTTTATTTGACCTTTGTGCTTGAAAATTTAGGAGGCATAAATTTTACGAATTGGGCACTCCTCTAGCAGTATTGGTCCAAATTGGTGCTACAGATTTGAGTTGACACCAACATTTTGTACATGCACAACTTCACACATTCCCCCTTCACATTCACAAGGACAGACAAAATCTCCACCTTTGACCCCATGTCAAAAAGTTAAGACCATTTACCCGTATTATGAGTCATCACATGAGACCTTTACTGTACCCAAATTATCCTCAGGTATCGAGGGGTGTTGCACATGGTCCAGTCATGAGGGTCAAATCAAATATGTGAAAAAGGCATAAAAATACTACAATCTCATCACATATGATGATGTGATAAGATAAAAATCTCTAGTGGGATAATATTTCAGTGATTAGAAAACTGAATTGTTTTTGGCTTTTGAATTTTTTTTAAAGCACTTCAGTTTTTGGTGAGCATGCGGAGCATAATGTGAACCTATGTAATGGCGATGTTGTCCGTCCGGCCGTCCTCAGTTTTTCCTGTGATTTCCTTAGAAATTTTATAGTTTTTTGAGAACTCCTCAGATGATGTTAAAGCTTTTGTTAGATATCCTTATAGAAGGTTAAATTTTCATATAAAATGTTGGTTTTTCAGAGACATTTAAAACAGATTAAAGACTAGTTTCCTTAAAAAGTCTACAAAACATTTAATATTTCCTTAGAATATAATTGTAAAATAATTTTTTTTTTAATATTCTTCAGAGATCCTCAAGCATCTCTCTCGTAGCACTGGAGATATAAAATCTTTCAAATTCTTCAAAACATTTGGGCACCAATGGTTGTATCAGGCATGAATATTAAACTCCACCTTTATTATTGTGGTCATTTGCATAAAGTTGCTACAGTATATGAACTGACCAGATTTTTTTATTTAGTATGCTCAGTCAGGGAGTGTGACAGGATGTGACTGCATATGGACACATGTGGGGATGCCATGTGGGACATGGATGGAGCCATGCAGGACATATGACATGATATATACCATGTGGTACACACCAAGGGCTATATCAGGCATAATTATGTGACTGCCTTTTTTTCTTATTAAACAGTTCATTTGCATATAAGTTGTTATATAAACTGACACTTTTATACATAGTATGCTCAATCAGGGACTGTGATAGCTAGGATGAGACTTCTTTTGGAGCCTATGGGATGTCATGTGGGAGATGGGGTGGGATGCCATGTGGGAGATGGGGATGGGATGCCATGTGGGACATGGGGTGGGATGCCATTTGGGACATGGTGGAATGCCATGTAGGATATATGGTGGGATGCCAGGACATAGGGTGGAATGACATGGGATGGGATGTTGTGTGGGACATGGGATGTCATGTGGGACATGGCGTCCCACCTCATTTTAACAAGTCATTTGTGTATGAACTGACACTTTCATACATAGTATGCTCAATCAGGGACTGTGATAGCTAGGATGAGACTTCTTATGGAGCCTTATGGGATATTATGTGGGACATAGGGTGGGATGTCATGTGGGACATGGGGTAGGATGCCATGTGGAACAGGATGGAATGCCATGGGGAACAGGGTGGAATGCCATGTGGAACCGGGTGGAATGCCATGTGGGACATGGGGTGGCATGCCACGAGTAACACAGAGTGTGACATAGGTTGGAATGCCATGTGTGACAGGGTAGGAGGCTATGTAGAACATAGGGTATGAGGCCACAGGGACATGGGATGTGATGCCATGTGGGACATAAAGTAGGATGTCTTTGGGACATTGGGAGGGATACCATGTGGAACATATGGTGGGATCCAATGTGCGACATAAGGTGGGATGCTATGTGGGGCATCAGGTGGAAAGCCCACTGATGCGGGACATAAGGTGGGATGCCATGGGGGACATAAAGAGAGGTGCCATGTGGAACACAGGGAGGGATGCCACGTGGGACATAATGAGGGATGTCATGTAGTACATATGCTTGGATTAATGTGGAACATACATGTAGAATGGGATCCATGTGGGGCATAGGGTGGGATGCCATGTGGGTCATAGGGTGGGAAGCCATATGGGACATCATGGTGGAATGCCATGTGGGACATATGGTTGAATACCATGTGGGAGATATGGTGGAATGCCATGTGGGAGATATGGTGGAATGCCATGTGGGAGATATGGTGGAATGCCATGTGGGAGATATGGTGGAATGCCATGTGGGAGATATGGTGGAATGCCATGTGGGAGATATGGTGGAATGCCATGTGGGAGATATGGTGGGATGCCATGTGGGACGAGGCATGGGATGGGATGTCATTTGGGACATGTGCTATTAAAGAATTTGTGTTTTATTTGTATGTATGATAAGTTTAAAAATAATATCCTGCAGTTTATGAGTTTTGACGTGTGGGATGTCAGTGTCGTTGAGAATTAATCCTTAAATGCCAAAGCGTACAATTATTCAACTTTTTGAGTATACTATATTTAGAAAATTACTTGAGAGACTTCTTCATTTTACTTTAGGGTGATTTTTTTTATAGTTTTAAAGAAATCCTTTGCTTCTTTCAAATTCTAACTATTTTTTATGGGGGTCTTAATGAGTTAAGGGTAATTATTATTTTTTTTATTAAAAACTAATAATTCAGGGACCAGGGTATATGTAAAAAATAGGTTATGACTTTATTTAAAAAATCATATATTCCAATTTTAATCAAAATTACATTCATATCTATTATATATTGGAAAAGTTGGGGCATTTTATGCAATTTTTCATGAAATTTGGTCATTTTCGAAAAATCATTTCTCCTACATGCAAGTTTGTAATTAAACAATTATCAAGCCCTTTAAAGCTTATAGAATGGTCTTTAAATACACTAAAATTCCACAAATCCCACTTGTCGAGGAAAGACCGTTTATCAAAAAAATATTTCCCATTTACTTCCTATCCCGGTACAGTCATGTTTAGAGCCCGTCTCTAGCTGCAGCCTAAAGGATTTGACTGGCGAGCAATGAGACAATGTAGAATTGTGAAGTTGCACGTTATAAGAAACCGATATAATCGTATATATTCTTGTCCACTATTTTAAACACAATTTTAAAAAAGGATTTGAAATATTTACCAACTTCATTTCATTTATCTTCTGCACAAGAGTTTAACATTAATTTTCTTTTTTGTATGACTTCCTTAAAGGTACCTATACATATCCCAGTCACGCCGCAACCCTGGTATTATTCGCACCACTTTGGCTGGGAGAAATGCAGAGACAATTATCAGCACGAATGTCACAAATCCTGTATCAATATTCATAGACTTAGAGGCTGAAACCTTATATTGGGCCGATAGCTCCTTGTAAGTTACAGTGTGTTTTTCTTCTATTTAACTTCTTATTTCTTTTTAAGGATTAGTTCAGTGCATGGTCAAGCGAGTTTATTTTATATGAAAGAGGACTTCAATAGAAACAGTAGTAAAGGAAGCATTCAAAAATCTTATTCTGTTAAGGAAATATCTTAGTTTAAAGTTGGTATCATTTGTGTAGAAATGACTGAAATCAGACTAGATGTGATGTCATAGCCTCAGATTTCTCAACTTCTTTATGTATTCTATCATATTTTCCCTGAGATTTTGTGGCTTAAAACCCATGGGATATTTCAAAAGAGTAATAAAACTGAATCAAGGAAGGGTATTTATAATATACCACCTGAAGAAAAGCTTGTGGAAAAAATATTTGAATAGTGGAAAAAATTAAATAAACTTTCTTTAAAATACATTAACACATTAACATTTGTTAAGAATATGAGGATGAAGACACCAACTTTCCATAGTAGATTTACTACAACAGCAGGGGTGTCAGAAGAAACTTAGGGCGGGGGGGGGGGGGAAGGAGTTTGGCAGATAATCAAGTGAAGGCACTCTTGACAGTAATTAAGGGGAACTTTTCACTTTCAAAGGCAATAAGTATCTATTAAATTATATGTCCAATTTTCTTAATACTTGGTATGGTGTTATATGTGCATATAAGATACATCTTCACAAATCAACATTTATATTTCATTAATTTTAAATTTAAAGTGAGTGTGGCTTTATCTGACTTGGCCAAAAACTGTTTGCTATAAAAGATATGTCATGAATGCTACTTTGGAAGTGTCAATAATGGTATACAGATACGCTATGATTTATAAATGTGCCTTCATTGTCTTATTTTGATGAAGTCATGAATAATAATATATCGTTACTACATAAATAAAAATGTTATATATATAAAATATATATATATATATGTTATATATATATATATATATATATATATATATATGTATATATATATATATATATATATATATATATATATATATATATATATATATATATATATATATATATATATATATATATATATATATATATATATATATATATATATATATATATATATATATATATATATATATATATATATATATATATATATATGGGCTAAAAACAAATCTCACAAATGTTACATTGGATATAAGATATATATATACATATGTATGTATATGTTTATATATATATGTATATATTTACTATACATATATATATATATATACATATACATATATATATCCATATATATTTACTTCAAGTTATACCTTACCTTCCATGCTATAATATGCAATCTGGTCACACGACCTGATTCTAACGCACTTCTAACCGAACCTAAAAACGCAGTAACCAGCCAAGCCCTGACCTCCATAATACCTCTGTACCACCTCACTCTTTTCAGCGCTTTGTTTCACAACATCGCTGAAAACTGGTCACTTTTATTTTATTTTTAATTAACCTTTCTAACTCTTTTTTCTCTTCGCAGCTTCTACCTGAAGGGTTTTTACGCTGCCCGTTCTCATCTGGCTCGCCTTTTCAAGTCTTCCGAGAGAAGGGTGAGATAGCCATGGGTCCGAGATTTCTTCGGCCGACCTACACGACTTTACCCGTGTAGCCTACACTTAGGATAGCGGGTTTTTGTCTCCATTCGTACATAGCGAGTGGCTAGTTCGAGAGCGCCCTACTCTCGTGGTGGGTGTTTTAGGTCCTAGAGCACAGGTTGTGCCTGTCTAGGGACCTCTCGCCCGGGAATTAGTCTTTTTCTCCCTTAGCCCCACCCGCCGAGGTGACCCTAGCGTTATACTATGTATAGTGTTTAACACGTTAGGATATTTCAGTACACCTTCTCGTATGCATTAGGCCAATTTCCTTTTCGATTTTGGCGCATGCGCATTGGGTCTTAGTCACCGCTGGGTAAATGTGGGTCGCCTGTAACAACTCTAGGAGCTACAGTTGTTACTAGCGAGCTTATTTTCGTTTTCACGTTAACAGCATATGAATATTTTTATTTTTCTCACACAGTTTGGAGATAAAATATTTAATTTTCAGGATTGAACTTGGGGTGTCGGAGAGACTGTGGGTGGGTCTCTCCGACGACCTAATTACAGGGAAAATAATCTTTCCTTTTATCTTTACAGACCTCAAGTACACAGTGGTTGGTGTTTCCCACGCTACCCCGGCGCTAGTAAAGTCATTACGTTGGATGCGTTTTCGGTTTCTAAAGTTTTTCAGATAGAAAATTTTTTGGTTTTAAATTTTTTCTGTTAAAGCAAGTGTTGTTGTTCTGTTTAGAATGCTATGCCTCGTCTCTCTTTAGCGTGTCCGTAAGATCATAGTTACTTTGCCGTGTTTAGGTTTGTACGCTTGACTTACGTTCTTCTCTTAAGAAATTTATTTTTCAGTAAAAATTTTTTCTGTTTAAGAGAGTTTTGATGTTCTGTTTAGACTGCTAGGCCTCGTCTCTCTTTAGCGTGTCCGTAAGATCATACTTACTTTGCCGTATTTGTGTATGTACGCATGGATATATGTTCTTCTCTTTTCAGATATATAAAAGAGATTCACTGAGAAGGTTACGCTCTTAGAGGCGCTATTTAGAGCGGTAACGGTAAGAGAGAGAGAGAGATATCCTCTTAGGGCGTTAACGAACGCCGCCTAAGTTGTAAACACGGTTCCAACGGTTCCATTGGACAGTCCCTGTCGACTCCACAACCCTTGTAACGCGCTGAACGCCGGTTGTTGTGAGTTCAGGGACAGTTCCATAAGGTTCCGGAGTCCATACGGTTCCGCGCCCGTAAAAAGTTACGGGCTAACGGTTCCATTGGACGGTTCCGAACGGTAAGTGAGAGAGAGAGAGAGAGAACCTCTTAGGGACGTTAACGAACGCCGCCTAAGTTGTAAACACGGTTCCAAACGGTTCCATTGGACAGTCCCTGTCGACTCCACAACCCTTTGTAACGCGCTGAACGCCCGGTTGTTGTGAGTTCAGGGACAGTTCCATAAGGTTCCGGAGTCCATACGGTTCCGCGCCCGTTGTTACGGGCTTAACGGTTCCATTGGACGGTTCCGTGAGTCCATAAGGTTCCGCGCCCGTTGTTACGGGCTTAACGGTTCCATTGGACGGTTCCATACGGTTCCGCGTCCGCTGTTACGGGCTTAACGGTTCCATTGGACGGTTCCATACGGTTCCGCGCCCGTTGTTACGGGCTTAACGGTTCCATTGGACGGTTCCATACGGTTCCACTGCCCGTTAAACGTTCCATTGGACGGTTCCATACGGTTCCGCTGCCCGTTATTACGGGGGCTTAACGCTTCCATTGGACGGTTCCATACGGTTCCGCGGTCCTTAACGGTTCCATTGGACGGTTCCATACGGTTCCGCGCCCGTTGTTACGGGCGGACGGTTCCATTGGACGGTTCCATACGGTTCCGCTGCCCGTTGTTACGGGCGGACGGTTCCATTGGACGGTTCCATACGGTTCCGCTGCCCGTTGTTACGGGCGGACGGTTCCATTGACGGTTCCGCGTCCGGACGGTTCCATTGACGGTTCCGCGCCCGTTGTTACGGGCGGCGGTTCCATACGGTTCCGTGGACCATCCCTGACGGTTCCGCAGCCCTATGTGCGGGCATTGTGCGGTTCCGGGACGGATCCATACGGTTCCGGGATCCATACGGTTCCGCTGCCCGTTGTTACGGGCGGACGGTTCCGTGGTCCATACGGTTCCGCGGCCCGTTGTTACGGGCGGACGGTTCCATTGGACGGTTCCGTGATCCATACGGTTCCGCTGCCTGTTGTTACGGGCGGACGGTTCCATTGTTACGGGCGGACGGTTCCATACGGTTCCGCGCCCGTTGTTACGGGCGGACGGTTCCATTGACGGTTCCGCTGCCCGTGTTTACACGGGTCCGTATTTAACGGGTTCACGACATCGCACGGTTTAATCCGTTATACGCCCACTAGCTACGTGGTCAGGTGACAGGTGACATTCTTGACAAGAAGTATAGCATTGACAGTTATTTTTCTTCTTGGTCCTGTAGCCATTAGCTACGCAGTTCCACGGCTCGTGAACGCAATTAAGACTGTCTACGCTTGAACGCTACAAGTTCCGTGATTTATTTTCACCAGTATCATGGACATGAAGGACAGGTCCCCGAGTGTCGATGTTTTTACACACCCAGGATGTCTCGTGATGCGTAGCGTGCAAACGCTTTAAATTACGCCCGTGACATCCATCTCACGTGTTACGCTGCGGCAGATTATGCTGCGAGTCAAATCCCTGTACTTTTGCAGCGATTGGGATCTAGCGGCGTGGTCGAGCACAGACTCCACCGCGACCGGTACTTTCAAAGAGCGCGGAGAAAGTGGAGAAGCGACGGTCTGAGAGGCCCTCTTCGTCTCCCCACCGCCACCCAGGTCCAAAGCCAGGGAGGCGGGCCGCCGCCCACTCCTAGCGGAGCGCCTCTGAAAGACGACACCGTGACGGTTCATCCGGAAGTATAGCATTGAGACAGCTATTTTTCTTTCTTGGTCCCGTAGCCAACGGCTACGACAGTTATACGGTTCCACGCCCATGTTTACGGGTCCGCACGGTTCCACGGTCCGTGTTTTACGGGTCCGCACGGTTCCATTGGACGGTTCCGCGCCCGTTTTACGGGTCCGCACGGTTCCATACGAGTCCACGGTCCGCGTTTACGGGTCCTTTCGCTTCCATTGGACGGCTCCAGTGAGCGGAACTTATCTCTAATGGGATAACGTACACTGTACGGTTCACCCGTTATACGCCCACTAGCTACTACGCTACGTGGTCAGGTGACAGATGACTTTCTTTACAAGAAGTATAGCATCAGGACAGCTATTTTCTTCTTGGTCCCGTAGCCATTAGCTACGCAGTTCCACGACTCGTGTGAACGCAATTAAGATTGTCTGCGCTGAACATTACCGTTCCGTAATTATTTTCACCAGTATCATGGACATGGAGGACAGGTCCTCGGCGCCGATGCTCTACACACCCTTGATGACCCGGCATAGCGTGATAACGCTTTTGCTTTACGCCCGGTCACATCCATCTCACGCGTTACGCTGCAGCAGATTATGCTGCGAGTCCATTCGTGGTACTCTTTGCAGCGATTGTTCCAGCGGCGTGGTCGGAGCACAGACTCCACCGCGACCGGTATTTTTCAAGGTGCGACCGAGCGCGTGGGGCTCCGTGTTCGGATGCGTGGGCTCCGTAGTTTTGTAACGGGATATCGCATACGCATTTATTTACCCGGATATGCACCCGCTAGCTACGAGCTATGTGGCCAGGTGACAAGTGATAATCTTCACAAGTAGTATAGCGCCGTGAGAGCTATTCTATTCATGGTTCCGTGGCCATTAGCTACGCAGTTCCACGATCATGTGAACACCATTTATACGATTATCCGCGTTGAACGTTACATTTCCGCAATTACTTTCACCAGTATCGTGAGGCACGGAGGACAGGCCTCCGTGCGCCGGGCACGCTACGCACCTCAGAGGTCCCGCTTTGCATAGCGTGCAAACGCTTCTAGACCGCACGGGCCTGTACGACCGAGTTTTTGCAACGGGATAACGTACACTGTACGATGAACCCCGGTTGAGTTCGCTAGCTAGGAAGCTGCTTGGTCATAGCTACGCTGTCCCACGGCCGTGAACTGCCTCTGTAGGATTTTCCGCGCTGAACGCCACAGTTCCGCTATGTTTTGCGCTATATCATCGACACGACGGGCAGGTCCCTAGTGTCGGTGCGTTACGCGCTTTGACTGTCCTGGCGGTGCGCCGCATGTAAACGCTTCTTAGGTTGCGCTTTGGTGTTATCGACTTGTTCAAACCCGTGTACACCGCTGTGGTCCTCGGTTCCGCGATGGGACCGGGTCGCCAACAAGAGGCGACGCCACGGGTCTTACGTGAGTTAGTCCCCTTTTTACGGCTAGTTGTAGAGCCATTGGATTCCTTGCACGGGTCCATTAGGGTCCGTGACGGCTCCGTATCGGTTCCATACGCCCCCACGGCTTGTTTTACGGCCCCGCACGGGTCCGTAACACAACTTGGCGGCTCCGTCCGGGGCATGGGATGACGCTTGGGTCTGTAGTGCTGCTTAGTTCTACAGCAAGGTAACGCATAAACGACGCCACACCCGTTAGTTTCGAGATCCCCACGTCCGTGTGAGCTGACTTGGTGAGATTTTCGCTGAACGCCACGGTTCCGCATAGTTTTTCACCAGTTCATGGACACGGGACGAGTCCCCGCTTGTCGGTACGCCACGCCCCAGGATGCGTCGCGTTTAGCGCTTGCTCGGGTTTCGAGGCCTAGCGCCGGGTGATAAGATTTCCTTCTTTACGGGAGGCATACCATCACGAGAGCTATTCCTCCGTGTTACGTAGTTCCACGACCGCTCAAACTACTCTGAATGTGATTCTTGCGCCGAACGACCCTCGCTCACATTCTACAGATATTAACGCGTTTTACGCATAACGCACGATAAACCCGGTATCGGAACTTCGGGATATTGCGACCGTTAGCCGCGTGTTGCAGTGTTCCGCGGTCGCCTTTTCTTGCTGGGACGCTTTTAGCGCTCGACGGCAGTCCCCACGCCAGAGCCGCCGGCCGCGTCTCCATAGTGATTTTATACAAACGGAGTTAACGGCCTATACCAGCGCGCGCTGTGTGGTAGAGGACCAGTAGCCATGAACTACTGCGCCCGCGCCGCTTTCTCTTACCGACACGTACTGAGTACGACGGTCGCCCCTTCCCCACGCAGCTACCGGTTTCAGAGTCTGATGGAACAAACTCAGTTTACGACTCGATAGCTTGCGTGGCACGTGAACTCCTCCGTATTTCTTACGGCCTCAGTTTATATATATTTTACCTATTCTCAACGGAACGCCGCATCGTGTACTTCTTCCCTACGCCGCCACTTACTCGGTGGCCCCGTGGTGAATAGAGGTATAATGAGATAACGACTCACGCTTACAGGTGTAGTACGCTCACGCTATCGTGGACCTAGACGGTCCTTTGGTACTGATCGCTACTTCGCTCGGGACACGCACCAGTACCAGTTGTCCCCTCGCGTAGCCACGAGCTTTTTGCTCCGTGGTGCACAGCGACATCGCTGGCGGTGGACTCGTGGTTTTACTTGTCATGCTGACGCCTTTGTAGACCCATAACGGATCTATTATACTTAACGGGTTGCGTGACTTTGTACGGCGTAAGTCCCCAGTAGCCACGCCGCTTTTCCGCCTCCGTGGTGCAGGGTGTTTAACGGTCCGTAGTATACACAGGACGCCACCTCTTTCGTGATTTCTACCCCAGTGTTGGGGTTTATGACTCATACGGTTGACGAGTACGCTACCCCTACTTGTCAATATTACCTCCATGAAGGATATTTTTCTTGACCATAGGTGGCCTTTTGCAGACAACCTTACGCTTGGGGTAGCTATTACCAACAACGGCACGTATGGTTCCTTCCATACTTTAACACCTTACAGCTGCTTCCTTGCGGTTTTACGGCCTGTTACTTAACTGCCCGTACAGACATACGGTATTCGTTTTCTCCGCGCCAGAGTCCGTAGGCTCCGCGGTTTCAAGGTTGTTACTATACGTAGTAATGCTAACACTTTCTCCAGTCAACTTCTTAGACAAGTTTCGCTGTTGATAGGCGTGGCCTGGAGCTACGCGTCCCGCAACTGCTACGGTTTTCACCCGTCAGATATCACCGGCCGGTGCCGACGGGGCTTGATCAAGGTCGGGGCACTTTTCTTGTGACCCCTTCTGTCGGAAACTTGACGGGTACTTGACCCTTTTTCGCCTCGGCGCAGGACGAACTTTGGACTGCTCGAGACCTTGCAGGCTTCACGCATCTCAGTCCCGGAGCGCGTTGATGCCTCGGGTCAGGGCTTTTCGATTTTTGTCAGCTAGTTCCGTCATGAGCTCTGGGATACCTTGCAGCTATCCACCAGGGTTTTTCCGGTGGGGTCTACGGTCTTTGACTTGCGACCACTGGTGAGTTCTGGGAGATCTCTTCGAGTGTGTCATGTGACATTTTCCTCCGATAGATCATCCAGTGGCTTTCTGTTAAAGTAGTCTGAACTGTTCATAGAACGGCCGCGTATGCACTCGGGTTCGCATAACCTCTTTTCACGGATCTCTCGTGCGGCGTTTCGAAAACCGCTTTTTTGCGGTTTTTCTCTTGTTTTTGGTCTGACTCACTTTTCGACGCTCGTGTTCCCCGCTAACTTTAGCTCTTACGCGTTATGCGCTAACGAATTTTTCCCTTGTCCGGGATTTCTTCAATTCGTTTTCATTGGTACACGCCGCTCCCAATCGTAGTTTCCTCGCCGGTTCTGTCTCGTGGACGAATCCGTGTGGCTTGTGGCGTTTTTGTGGACACTTTGCTGTAATTGTGTCCAAACGCTCTTCCGTTGGCTTGTTTTTCTGGGCTTTACGCTCAGGTTCTTTCGAGGTTTGCCTCCGTTACTGTCAACGAATGGTGCCTTGTTCGGTTTGACTGTACCTCGCCGGGTTTCCTATGTTTTAGTTCCTCCCACTCTGAGGTCTTTCATCCTTCCGAGGTGAAGGAATTTCGCCCTTTAAACGGGATTCGGTTCGTGTGAGTTTTCGTACCAGCCAAAAAAAAAAAAAAAAAAAAAAAAAATGTGCGCGATCTGAACTCCCTTCCTTCCTATCCTCGGTTGCAATCTGATTGCATATTATAGCATGGAAGGTAAGGTATAACTTGAAGTAAATTTACCCGCTAAGCGTAGCGGGGATATTTACGAGAGTTATACTTACCTTCCATGCATCCCGCCCGCCTCCCCCTCTCGCTCAGGCCTCGTGGAATGTTGAGTGAGGTGGTACAGAGGTATTATGGAGGTCAGGGCTTGGCTGGTTACTGCGTTTTTAGGTTCGGTTAGAAGTGCGTTAGAATCAGGTCGTGTGACCAGATTGCATATTATAGCATGGAAGGTAAGTATAACTCTCAGAAATATCCCCGCCACGCTTAGCGGGTAAATATATATATATATAATAAATATATATATATATATATATATATATATATATATATATATATATATATATATATATATATATATATATATATATATATATATATATATATATATATATATGTTACATTGGACCTATATGGTTCACAGATAATTATGACGTGTCCTTCAAGATGTGTCCTATGCCTTTCAGAAAAGACATACAGAAAAGATGTAAAGCTAGATACATATGTATGTATATGTTTATATATATATATATATATATATATATATATATATATATATATATATATATATATATATATATATATATATAATATATATATATACATATAATACATATATACATGACCTGAATCTAACGCACTTCTAACCGACCTTAAAAAAATGTAGTCACCAGCCCAGTCCTGACCTCCATATTACCTCTACTAACCCCCGCTTCTTTTCAGCGTGAAGTTATCACAACAGTGCTAGCGAGAACGAATGTGTCATGCACACCTACACAAGACATGGTTCATGCCGCCCATGGAGTATAACCGCGATCGGATAAACTATTGTTAAGAATGCGCGAAATCGCGATCAATAAACCAGCTTGAGTTGTCCACTTTAAGTACAGTTTATCCGTGGTTACGAACCAGAAAAATCCGTTTAATGTTAGCGGGAACAATGAGATCAAATAATTATTTTGTAATTGCGTTTAAACCCCGAGGTTTGCTGTGGCTCCATGCACACAAAAGATTTACGAGGATATTTAAAAGGGATTAAAGACCTAGGCCCTTTGTCAGTTCCGAAATCTCAATAGGTTTAAGACTCAGTGTCGTAGACCACTAGCCCGTATTGTGTGTGAACTTCATTTCTTTTGTATATCTACAAGCAATCAATGTCTTTTTCCACAGGTTCATGAGTCCATGATAAACAAAGAAAAAGAGAGGAAAATATTGCCTCAAGTGTTCTTTTTCCATTTGAAAAATAAAGAAGAAAAACAAACATTCGCTACGCTTGTTTCTTATACCATTACCAGCTCATCCAGCATTTACAATCATGCATGTACTGAACGTAATGAATTAAGAAATCTCCGTAGAAATCATTAATAATTCAAATTTACCCACTCAATGCCTTCCAAATCCTTATATATTTGACTTCTTCTAATGTGTATTCCATATTAATATCACTTTAAAATCGGGCCTAAAAAATTAAAAGAGTTATCGTAGTACCTGTAGACTTTCCATTTCCCTGCTCTGTCGCACCTACTATACATGTACACAACGAAACAACTATCAAAATCCATCATGTACACAACGAAACAACCAGGTCTGAAAACCCAGGTCCATAGCTATCCAAAATCCATGTTAAAACAATGTGTGTTTTAATCGTTTGACATGTTGGGCATGGTGAAATTTTCCATCCTCCCCGGGCTTGTAAACGCGCATGTTCAGACTCCTTGGTCACGCCCATTTTCCTTTTATGGTCACATTTACTTTTGTTGAAACAAACTTTTCTCGTAGTACAATAACCTTGGGCAACTTATCACAATGTATCATTGGGCGTTGATGTAAATAAGTCCCTCCGTGTTCGAAAATATCCCTGTATACCGACCATTTCCTTAGAATTTATTTTGAATGTTTTGTAAAAAGGAAAAAAATGTGTATATGATTACCGACTTTCTTTTGCTCTTGACTTTTGATAAAATGTATTCTTAATGTATCGTTGTTTTTGACTCGGGACTTGAAAGACAACTGGCACTACACACTATTCCTTATAACCACGCCGTAACTTTGTGTTACGATGAAATAATATTATTTTCTTGCACGTGGCAAATTTCATAAGGTTGCGGGGAATTGCGCAACAAGCCTTCCGCGATAATTATTTCCAGATTTTAAAGAAATGCCCAGGGCACAGTACAGCACAGGTCACTTGCTTATGCTCCCTGCTTCTTCTAAACGTGAATGGTTACCATGGAAATTGAAGCTGGATGTAAGCGGTGTGCCTAGATTGTAGAAAATGTAACAATCTCATAAGATTGACCTATTTTTTAAAAGAATTTCTACTAAAGCAGGGCCGACAATCAGCTCAACAATACTTTTGAAGGGGACCAGTGGTGGCGCTCGGGCGTAAGTGTGTGTTTGTGTGTGTTAAGGGGAGAAGGGGGGGTTAAGCATTCCCGAATATTTCTCATCAGTGTTACTTATCCCCCAATCAACAGGTTTCCCCCTCAATGATAAGACCAAAAGAGGGGGAATTTCGTCAAAAGAAGGTGTAACACATTTTGGTAGAGAAGGGGTCAAGTTATGAGTGCAGAATAGTTAAGGTGCTGAAGAAGGATGATCAACCCGTCAAATAATCACCAAGTTTTGTGTGAGGGAGGGGGGGGGGGGGGAAGGGTCGGCCCAGTGTTTTATTGCTAACTTCTCGACATTTGGAAATATTTTGAAAATTTGATTTTTTATCAGATGGTATTATCAAATTGCTCATCACCTGCTCGTAACCTCAACAATTGATCAAGAACGGTTACCATTATCAATTGAGTCACACGTTATTTTATACAAAAAGGCTTATAACTTTTGTTACAAGAACATTTCTTTTAATACTCAGATGTCACTAATAATTCATTTTAATTTCCCACCATGTCGTATGGTCAAATTTACCATCACCCTAGGCCTCTTATAACTTCTATAATCTGGACCAGTTGTCATCCCTTCCCGGGACTTGTAATTCAATAATCAAAATGTGGAACTTCCAGATCCAGCAGGTTACTCCCAACAATTGTGAGCATGAAACTTATTAGTAGTGGGACTACTACATGGAAAACACGGGGCTGTGCGCACCATTTTTATGTTATGATTTAAACTGTACTTTTTGTGTCAAAAATAACTTAATATGAAATTGATAACTTTATCAAAACACCGGGATTTAATGTTTGGTTATTATATTATCCTCAACTGACTATTAAAACAACCACGGATACGATTGCATTTACTTTTCAGTTACTTGCAACCTGGTTAATTTATAGCTCAGCCCGCAGGAGCGAGAGCCGGTACTACTTTTCCTTTTGTCTTTGCAGTTAAAACATCAGTGCCCGATATTCCGATGGGGATCCCTAGTGCGAATTTTGTGTAGACCAGTAGCATATATTATAGCCATTTGATATTTTAATATATTATTTGCAATATACTTTTGACTCAATTCAAAGAGATCGATTTCTTATTTACTTCTTCTTCATTTTTTTTTAAATTTCAATTACTCTTCTGCAGTAGTCATATTTTGATTGCTTTTTACGATGGTTTTTGCATTCATATTTGTTTTGAAGTCATTTGTAAATAACATTGAACTGCATATAGGTCTACATAATTAAATCGGGTTGAAGTGGATACAGAGATGGTGTAATGAGATGGGGTAGGGCCGCAGGGGAGGGGGTGGGAGGGGTCACATGTTCAAGTTGATTTCATTAAACATATTTATTTACGCTTCAAGAAACGTGTTAGTAGGAAACCAAAAACATTATTCAACTAAACATATTTGTTAGAAGAAAATAATGTTATTTCACGGTGGACAAAACCAACTACATGCAAACAAATGGAAGTTTAAAATTAGCTGTCATTTTAGGATGACAACTTATTGGGAAAATCCAGTAATTCATAAAGTGCAAATGGAAGAAAGAAATACATGTATGAAATAAAACTTGCAGAGGTATTTGTATTTATTTATTTCTCTTGACATATTAGTGAAAGCAGTAAGAAGTGTTAGCCTTTTTTTTGTTTTTTGTATTTCCATCACACAACCTGTCTTATACGTGCAATAAGTGGGCAACAAAAATATGTATTCTTAAAAGATCATGCATATTGAAAACAAAACAAAAACGTTATGAATGTGACCAAACTATACTCATCTTGAAACGTGACCTGGAAAAAAAAAAAAAAAAAGAATATTGGGATATGAATTAAGGGTTAATTACGATGTTATACTGACGACCATAATCAAAAAATTGCCATTTGTGAACTGAAGTCTTGATGAGTAGCACTACGCCATTGACTATTGTGTATTACTGCAGGCTTACGTTGTTGTCAGTGGAACTGGTCGGAGGGATTAGGTAACCACAATATACCTGTCTAGTTATGTAGTTAACACTCTCTTGACCAGCAAACTAGCTTAACAGAGTTTTTTGATATAAGGGATTATTTTCTGCCACACAATAGGGAATGCAGGAATCGACTTAACATTACCACCTAATCCTGTCAAATGCATTCCCAGGTAATGTAAATGACACATTCATTCCCGCTAGCACTGTACATATATATATATATATATATAGGTATATATATATGTATGTGTATATATATATATGTATATATATATATATATATATATATATATATATATATATATATATATATATATATATATATATATATATATATATATATATATATATATATATATATATATATATATATATATATATATATACATATATATATATATATATATATATATATATATATATATATATATATATATATATATATATACTAAGTTATATTAATTCTGGTTGATAAAGTGCTCAATACACAGGGCAGAGCTAGAATATTAATGATAACGAATCTAAACTTGCTACTTTAAGTTTCACGCCCTTTCGCGTTCATCAGGCAAGTGTGGTACTAAACATAAACCTAGCTTGGCTCTCTTTGTCTTGCATGCTTCAGCGCACCTTGGTGACGGCATTTCGATACCAGCTCTGTTCTTTTGTTAAGCAAGTTCTCTCTATATATATATATATATATATATATATATTATATATGTATATATGTATATATATATATATATATATAATATGTATATATATATATATATAATACATATATATTTACTTCTAGTTATACCTTACCTTCCATGCTACAAATATGCAATCTGGTCACATGACCTGATTCTAACGCACTTCTAACCGACCTTAAAAATATAGTTACCAGCCCAGTCCTGACCTCCATATTACCTCTACTAACCCTCGCTTCTTTTTAGCGTGTTGTTATCACAACATCGCTGGAACTGGTAAAATTTTCTTTGATAAATTTAACCTTTTTCTAACAATTTCCTCCCGTGCAGCTTCTACCAGGTTTTTACGCTGCTCAGTCTTATTTGGTTCGCCTTTTTAAGTCATCGAGGTAAGGCAAGGTAGCCATGGGTCCGGGATTTCTATGGTCCAACTTACAGGACTTTCCCGTTGAGCCTACACTTAAGATAAAGTGTTTTTGTCTTCATCGGTACAAAGCGGGTAGCTAGTTCGAGAGAGTCCCACTCTTACGGCGGGTGTTTTTAGGCCCTAGAGCACCAAGTGTGCCTGTCTAGTGGACCTCTTGCCCCTGGGTTTAAGTGTTTTTCACCCTCAGCCCGCCCTTCCACGAGAAGAGCCTAGCGATAAACTATGCATTGTATTAACATGTTAGGATATCTTACTGGTGGGGCCACGTAAAGGCGGCACCCAAAGAGGTTCTACATGAGTCACAGGTGATTTTACGGGTCCTTGGTCCGTACAGCTCCAGTGATCAGATCCATATGGCTCCACAGCCTGTGTTCATGGCTCCGTATAAGTCTACTGGACGGTTACATACGGCTCTACGACCTGTGTTTACGGCTTCGTACAGGTCCATTGGACCGCTTTATATGGCTCCACAACCCGTGTTAACAGGTCCATTGGACGGTTGATATGGCTCCATGGCCCACGGTTTTACAGGTCCATACGGCTGCGGTGAATGGGTCCGTAGCTCCATAGCTTTGTAACGGGATAATGTACACCCCAGATTAACTCGGAAATAGACCCACTAGCTAACAAGCTATGTGGTCAGGTGACAAGTGACAATCTTCGCAAGAAGTATAGCACCACGAGAGCTATTTCCTTCTTGGTTTCGTAGCCATAAGCTACGCAGTTCCACAGCAGTGTGAACTGCATCAATTAGATTGTCCGTGTTGAACGTTACAGTTCTGCAGTAATTTTCACCAGTATCATGGACACGAAGGACAGGTCCTTGAGTGTCAGTGCGTTACGCACGCAAGATGTCCCGCGATGCACAGCATGTAAACGCTTCATTAAATTACGCTCCCGTGACATCCATCTCACGTGTTACTCGTGTAGATTATGCTGCGAGTGCAACCCTTGTACTCTTTGCAGCGACTGGGATCAAGCGGCGCAGTCGGAGCACAGACTCTACCACGACCGGCACTTAAAAAAAAAAAGCCATTTTCGTCTTCCTCCCCGCCACCACCGCCACCCAGGCTCAAACCGTAGCCCCATCCCGCCCGGGAGGCAGGGCCGCTGCCCATTCTCAGCAAGGCACCCGATGACGGGCCCCCAGCAGCTGAGTAGGCGTACGCTGACACGTACCCCGGTGAAGCCAAATGCTGTGGCAGACCCCCTCCCCCCTTCCCTCCCACCTCTTTCCCGGTGAGGTCTCCTGAACGAGGCAGACCCCGGAGGAGAGGCAGGGAATGGGATAGTGCATATAAGGGGGGACAGAGCCGACTTCACCAGTCCTTTTTCTTATCCTCCCTCTGAGCTCAGGCGGAGGCGAAGGAAGCGACACAAGGGAAAACCCCCTCGAGGATCCCACCTCACCCTCCACCAAGACACACTCAAGAAAACACGTGAAAATTTGGTGTCCCAGGAGCTGGAGCGGAGGCTACCACCTCCTGCACCTTGCCTCCCGGCAGCTGCCACTGCTATGGCATGGCTTCCCCCTGACCCTGAGGTTTCGGAGGAGGATGCCCTCGACATTTATCCCTCGGGACTGCTCAGCTCAGCTCAGAGGAATACTAAGCCAACCGGCTAGACAATTTCCCATTGATGCCTCTCTGGTGACCAGGGTTTGGCATTGGGCCAGAACCCCGGACAGGGACTAGACAGCCTACAACAAAGAAGTTGACCAGTCCACGCGTATCCAACCAGCTGCCTATCAGGCGCTCATAAAAAAAACCTCGATCCCGGAAGGAGTGTGGCAACTCCTCCGTCGCCCGGCGAGCACCGCAGCGGTGTCCAGCCCTGTGGCCAGGGCCAAGAAATTTCTTAACCCTGCGGTCCAGTGGAGAGAAGATTCCTTAACAGCTGTCGATCAGGCCATACAGCTGGGTTTTAAGTACCAAGCCCTTGCTGTATGGGTGACGGAGGGCTTAGACTCGGTTTTGCCTAGGTATCTACCAATTGATGTCCTTACAAAGACCGCACCTTTGTTAACCGGACTCTCAGATTTGCTCAACAACACGACAGTGGACCAACTCGCCAAAGCCTTCACAAAGGTAGCCTGGGAGAGGTGTGAGAATGTTCTCCTTCTCTTTGGGCTTTCTGACCCTTATACAGCTTATTCCTCTCGCCAGGAGTCCCACTTCGTGGACCGGCAGAGTGAACGTAGCAGAGAGTGGTCAACGCTCCTTTCCCTCTGCATGCAGAGTGGGTACCTCCTCCTCCCGAAGGAGGGGGAAGGGCAAGGGACAGCATTTTAGACCAACCCCGATGCCCCCAATGACAGGCGTTTCAGTCGGGGGGCATTTGGGGAAATTTCAGAGGCATGAAAATTCAAAGGCATGGGAGAGAGTCACCACAGACAAATGGGTGCCACGAACCATTTGGCAGGGTTACTGTCTAGAGTTCACGATTCCCCCGTCCCAAGGGGGTCTTCCGTCCCACCCCCATGCCTCGTCTGAGCGACTGGCAGAGTTGTTGAGGACAGAAATACGGGAGCTGCTGGCGAAGAGCGCCATCACCCCCATTTCGAATCCTCCCAGGAACCTTGTATAATGTCCACGTTTTTCCTGGCCCCCAAGAAGGGGAACAAGTAGCACCCGATAAACAATCTGAGACCACCCAACAGGTTCATTCATCTGTTGCAGTTCAAGATGGAGACTCTCCACTCCATCCTCCTTCAGTTGACGAGGGGCTTGTAGGCCACGTCGACCTCGCGGACGCATATCTCCATGTGCCGATTGATGCTCAAGGAACACAGGCATTTTCTGTCATTCCAATTCGAGGGACTTACGAACACATTCAGGGCTTTACCCTTCGGGCTATTGACTGCCCCCAGGATCTTCACCCAGATATTGAGAGTTTTAGCGGCCTTCCTGCAAAAGCAAGGCATCAGAATCTTTATGTATCTAGACGACTGGCTGATCGTCGCAGTAGACACAGCCACTGTCGCGAAACACATGAACATAGTAATAAGAGTGGCACAGGACTTAAAGTGGGTGATCAACCTCGTCAAGTCCAATCTAGTTGCTCTTCAGACTCTCACTTTTCTGGGAGTAGTCCTGGATTTTACTCAAGGTCATATAGGACCGACAGAGGAGTGATTCCTAGCCATGGGGGTGGGAGCCGACGTCCTCTTCTCGCTACCGGCATTGCCTGCAAGAGCATGGTTCGTATTTTTAGGATACCTAGCCAGCCTATTAGATGTAGTCCCCATGTGCAGGTTTTACATGCGGGATCTACAATTTCATCACTAGATCATTTCATACCATCCAGGAGGGACCTCAGTGTCCTTGTCCCCAGTACGCAGGTGGTGGTCCCCCACATTTGGTAGTGGTGCGTCCACTCTCACCTGTCACGGGGAGTGATTTTTCCACCCGTCAGACCTTCAGTGTCAGTGGTGACAATTGCGTCTTTGACGGGGTGGGGAGCGCATTTAGCTTGGTTCCAAGTCGCAGGAATTTGGACGGACACTTGGTGTGGTCAGCACATCAATCTGTTGGAACTAGAGGCAGTAAGCCAGGCTCTTGTTCATTTCCTACCACGGGTACAGAACAGGACTGTTCTTATATGCACCGACAACACCATGGTATTGGCGTTTATCAACAGACAGGGAGACACGTGATCCAGGAGTCTTTGGATTCTAGCCAAGTCCCTTCTGTCTTGGTGCATGATGAAAAAGGTCACACTCTAGGCGGTCCACCAGCCAGGCAACAAGAACACGATCGCGGATCTGTTATCTTGCCTCCAAGGAGCCCACACAGAATGGGCCCACCTGCCGCAGGTGGTCAATGCGATCTGGTTGACCTTCGGTCTCCCGGTCGTAGAACTGTTCGCGTCCGTACAAACCACAAGCTACCAATTTTTGCGCTATGACACCTGCCCCGATAATCTGGAAAGTCGACGCGTTCACGATCAGGTGGACCCACTTCGTGGCTACGCCTTCCCACCGTTTACTCTGGTTCTAAGAGTACTAGGCAAGGTGATGTACGATTCCCATGTTTCTTCTGGTAGCTTCCAACTGGCCAGGCCAACTGTGGTACCCTCAGCTGCTCAATCTTGTCGCAGGTTTCTCATATGAGCTTCTGGTCACGGACAAGTTAGTCTCAATCCCGGGCTGCGGCAAACTACACCACAATCCAAGAGCACTCCATTTGACTGTGTGGCCTCTATCCGCGAATCCCTTGTGTTGCAGGGTCTATCAGAGCAGCTGCCCAAATGGCAGCCCCAAGCCGGAGGTCTTTCACTTTGGGGATGTATGCTTCCAGACTTAGAATAGTCTGAGACTGGTGCCAGGATAGATTGGTTTCTCCGCATACAGCGCCTCTTGGTGACGTAGTGGATTTTTTGTTGGTCCAGTTTAACCTGAATAAATCCATCAATACAGTCAAGGGGTTCAGGATAGCCATAGCAGCTATCCACCAGGGCTTTCTAGATGGTTCGACTGTCACCGACGCGCAGCCTTTGGAAAGATTAATTATAGAAATGCGCTTACAAAGACCTTCAGTTCGGAACCTCGCTCCCCCTTGGGATATGCAGGTGGTTTTCGAGTCATTAGCACGGGCTCTGTTTAAGCCTTTGCCAGAATGTCCACTCAGGGAACTGATGATCAAAACTGTATTTTTACTCTCCGCGGCCTCTGCTAGACGCAGAGGCGCCATTGACGTGCTTTTGCTCAAAGAGGACCGTATTCACCTTGAATCAGGGGCGTTCGACTCGTGCCCGACCCAGCCTTCTTAGCCAAGAATTAAACAGTAGAGTTTTTATCGGAACCTATTTTCCTTTTGTCACTTGCTACGTTTTCTGACACGGCAGAGGACAAGGTCTGGTGCCCTGTTCGATGTCTCAAACGCTATATTAAGCGTACACAATTTTTTGGAACGACTTTACTGCCTTATTTGTGTCCTTTTAAAATCCGCATCGCGCCGTCTCATGTGATATGATTTCACGTTGGATTGTTCAGGCAATCACATACAATAAATCCACGTTATTCACGGAACATTCGGTTAAAGCACACCAGGTACGAGGCATAGCTACATCGATTGCACTTTTTGGTGGGGTTCCCCTTAACCAGATTCTTCTTGCTGCAGTATGGAAAACACCAGCCACGTTCGTCTCCACATATCTGAAGGATATACCAGACTATCAAGGCGGAGTTGCATGGGTCGTTCTTTCGAGAAGAGGCAATCCCTTTCTTGAGGTGAATATTCTCGCTTTCACTTATTCACGTTCTCTCATTCTGCTGGAGTTATTACGTTGAATTTCTTAACGTCTTAATCGTTCACTAACGGATTTCGGCCGCTGTTCTGGCATGTTTCATTTCTTTTTACTAATGAAAATTTCTGGCATTTGTTCAGGCTCTTTTCATTGGTTCGCATGCGAAGCATAATGCAAACCTATATTATGGCGAATAAAAAGATTTCACCAAGCTGTGAATGTCCAACTTTCCAACAAAGGGCATAAATTGTTCCATAGTAAGTGTTATATATAGCAAGGTCACGTCTGGCTGTAGGTGACATTATAGGGCTTTAAAAATATTAGGGGATGAAAAATATGGGTGAATGTAGCGTATTTTGTGGTAAATTGGAATTATAAGAGAACCCCAAGGAACACACTTCTTGAATATTTTCTTATGCAGGGACAAAATTGAGAAATGCGATATGGATGGAAACAATCGTGAAATAATTGTGACTCATGCTAATTATCCAGTGGACATTGTGGTATATGAGAACTACATCTACTGGTCTGATTTAATTCTTCGAGGCATTGTCAGAGCAGATAAGGACACAGGAGCAAATCAAGTCATTCTCCTACGGGATCAAGTGACAGCTTATCCTAAAAGTTTGACGATTGTTGCTGACAAACAATACAAATGTAAGTTAAAATCCTTTCATTGTGATGTAATTCCTCCAGGCTTCTATAGGTGTTTTGGGTTTTGTTTCTCGATATAGTAACTTTTCTGCTTGTCTTGTATATATTGCGGATGCATGTTTTATCTTCCTTTTGAAGTCTGATAGTTTCTTCAAGCATTTGTAAATTTGTGAATGAATATTTCATTATGGTTATTTGATATAGTAAACGATAAGCTTGGGCGATATATCGATATTTTTCAATATGGACAAATATCGATATGGCTGATTAACCCTTCGAATCCCAATCGGTCTTGCCACAACCGATTGGGTCATGCACTTTTCCAGAAATGATATTGCTTCGTCAAATAGGTCCACAGCAGTGATCCTGGTATCATTTGAAAGAGGTTGAATATATTTTTCAGAAAATGTAACTTTTTGATGGGGGCTATGTTGAAGTTTTTTTGAGAAAAACCCTTTTTTTTTTATTTGCAGGCAGTTTTTTGATTTGGGGTAAATTTCCTTCAGTTATAGGGAAATATAGCCAAATCGGGCATGATTCCGACAAATCACCTATTTAAAAATTACATTTTGCAAGATCGGTGCCCAAGTATCATATTGTCAACATCATGCTGAGTCGGGAGGGTATGCATCCCAGATATCTAGCCGAGTCAGCCCTACAGGGGGATGCCTTTCCCCAGTCCCCTGCCTCGCACAGCCAGAGTCTTGGGAAGAAAGGTACTCTATGTACAGATGAAAGGATTTCATATTTCCCGCCGCATGCTTTTTCTTTCAACTGGGACTTATAAATAAGATTAAAGGAAAATTTGGTAAAATCAGTGGCAATTTCAGCAATATTTGGGCATTGACTTGGTTGTCGATGTTATGTTTGTCCGTACGTCGTACCCGTGTTCTCGTCCGGGCCGTATTAAGCGTTTCGTGATAGCATTGTTACTATCATAACCGAATACGCAGGCGACGACCCCGTCATTGTAATTGTGTGTTCATTCGTCATCGTCGTCGCAAGAAAATATGTTGTGATTATAAAACAAGTAAAGGATTCAAAATACATGATTGGGGCCATGGAGCAATGCCCCGGAAGTGCTACGATTTTAATCATTAGAGCCAAATCAAATCTTAGATTCGGGCGAACAATTCCTGTTTTTTGCACCCCCTCCCCCAACCCCCCTCCCTCCCACCCAACTTTTTTCTGCTCCAATATTTTATATCGAAATAATTGCAATTTTGCTTTAGCCATATGAAAACTTAGATTTTTGGTCTGGGGCTAATTATATAGATTATAAACAAATTCCGCCTTATGCCAATCATTTTAATTCGAAATAATTGCAATTTTATATGGTCCTGTGCTTAGGCCTATCTTAAATTTCTTTCTACCCATTTTTCACTGCACGGGGGGCAAAGTGATACTTTCCCCCAGTTTTTGATCTGGGACGATCACCACTCTTGCCCCTGCTCCAGGTAGTAGCCTTAATGGCGTCGCATCACGTCAGCAAAATCAATACAATTTTGTAAGGACTAACATTATACCCAAAAGCTACATTAGAATGAAGGAGCTAGGTCCATGACGTCATCATCGTTCGGTTTTATCCACACGAGCGAAGTTTTAGCCAACAAAATTGTTACGAAAACCAGTTGTAAATTTGACTCATATCTCAGGTTACTTATTAACACTACTAATTATTTATAAGCCTACTCTGAACAGGCCTGTAGCCAGGGAAGGTGTGTGTGTTTGTGGGAAGAGGGGGGGGGGGGAGGGGAAGGGGTTTATTCGAGCAAACAAGCCTCTTTTTTTTGTAGAGAATGTGCCCTTTTAAAATCTAAAAAAAGCACTCAGAATTTCAAGATTTGTTGCCTTTTTTGCGAAAAAACGAACCCAATGGTTCGCACATCAACAACCCCAGGCGCCATCCTACCATTTTCGTTGTTTAAGCACCGATCTATGTTTATATTAACCAGTTTATCTTTTGGATGTGCAGTTTTTAAGAAAACAAAAGCTTTTTATTATGGTAGATATTTCTGAATCAAATGCCCTATACACGGCTATAAATGATGCTGACAACATCATAGTTGGGCCCTGATGAGAGAGATGTAAACTGTTGAGTGCACTATTTAGATTTAGATCGGAAAAAGGAGGAGGGGAGGATCTAGCAAAAAATGTCAAGGAAACCAGACCAAACTAAGCCAAAGATTTTGTGATAACGTACGTGTTTTATAAGTACGGGACCATTTACTCAGGACTTTGTGCCTGACTCGAAAACCTCTATGAAGGAAATATTGCAATGAATCTGTAAATAAACAATTAATTTTGAGTAATGGTTTCACCACAGCTTTTGTGTGGGGAGGAGGGTGCGTAGCCCTCTTCATTTCCGGGGAATTTCCTTCATTTTCGGGCTGGTTTTTATATTTTCTAGAATTTGTTGGGAAATCTTTCTCAATTTTTGGGAGCTTTACTTATTTATTTGTATTTTTTTAGTAAGGAGGGGAATGGGGGAACGAACAAGTTCTTGTTTGTTAAAAATGTGCCCTTTAGAAATCTAAAAAAATCATAATCACCCAGATTTTCAAGATTTTTTGCTCCTTTTTGCGAAAAACGAACCCAAATTCTGGCTACGGGCCCTGCTGAATGTGCAGTTTATTTTATTAGAAAACAAAAGCTATTTATTGGCAGAACCCTCCCCTCCCCACTCTCCACAATTTTTTTTTGCAAAATTAGGATTAGCAGACCTTGATCCATTTATTATTCAAGTTGTTGGGATGATGTCTTAATAGCATTGTACTGAAAAAGCAAAGCATTCACATCTGGCAACCTAGTTTTCTCCGCTTATAATTTTGTTAAAAAAATCCCTGCTATGAGTGTGCCGGCCACCCCAAATTTGTATTATTGGAGTATCTTTGAAATGGGACCCAGGGCAAGCTTACGATATATACTTAGTCCCTTGCCATAAACGTACTTGGTCTTCTCCATCAGGCTTTATTTGCAACGGTTAAAAAAATGTTATGTACCTGCTATTAAAATTTCAACAAAGAGGCACTTTTAAAGGAGGCACCCACTGACTCGCTGAAGACTGGGCTCTTGAGTGATATTCGGAGTTCTCATTTTACGCAACTCAGAAAAGGATGAAGAACCTTCTAAACCATTTTAAGGACCCCTTATTTGTTTTTCACATTGCTTGGGATATTAAATATATCGAATCATGATTAATCGTGATGTAAATATTTTCGAATTTGAGACTTATGGTCAATAAATTTCACAATTCTTATAGACAGACTGAACACGGTATGAACTGATGAAATTGTTAAATTTTCCTGAATTTTTGTTCTCAATATCTTTATCTAAAATTCACAAATTCATGCAAATTGTCGTGGCTGCAAAGTTAAAAAGAAAAGGAAAATAAAGTGTACTTTTTATGACTGATAAAGGTTGAGTCATTTTCAAGTGAAGTTAGAAGGGATGGGGGTGGGAAGGGGAAATGGGGGAAGGAAGAGGACATTACAAATTCTAACTCAAGTTATGTTGTTGTACCATACATGCTTTCAAAATATGTCAGTTGAATAAGTTCCCTTCAAATCCGGTGCCCCTCGGATCTGGATTTAATCAGATTCTCATAAGAAATTTTAAATAATGAAAGTGTCCTCACTGAATTTTGCCCCAAGTTTTTTCCAACATCCCTGTTAAATCTCTTTACGTTCGCTTGGGTATTTTTTCAAGAAATTGTTGCAAATTTGATGGAAATATCGTAGAAATGATATATTCGAAATTTAAAAGCACACGAATGGTGGATTCGTATATAGGCTAAAGTGTGGTGTTCAGATGTGTACAAATCGTTGCATGTTTTTACTGATAAGATTTTCCGCATGCATGTTCAAAATGCACGGATGACCCAATACCCAAATAAATAAGTAAATTGCCGTTATGATGAAAAATGTTCGCTCCCAAATATTCTCCCCTTCCCCGAACCTGTCCGTAGCAGTTGCATGGTGGCAGGTGGCCAGGGGGCAACTGCCACCCAGTTAAGCTTTCTGAGGGGTACCAAATGCTCAAAGGTGCGCCAAAATTGTCCTGCGAATATATTTTGATATACATTTTATTCCAAACATCTGCATTTTGTATCATTTACAAAAGAAACATAATAAATGTTTTCTTTTAATACCAGAGCGGTAGGAACCAGGGGGGCACTGGGGGCACGTTTTTGCACTTTTCCAAACAATGGCAAAAGTGTCCCTCTTGCAAGTGAAAAGTGCCCCTCTTACAAGTAAAATGTGCTCCTTTTGCAAGTAAAAGTGCCTCTCTTGAAAATAAAAAGCGCCTTTTTTAGAAATTTTCTTTTTGAAAATAATAAAAAAACACCCATGGATTACTGATTATGATGCAGGAACTTGTGCAAAAATGGCTCCATTTTTTGAAAATGTTAAAAAATTAGGGTGATCCCTGTACACCTTGGAGCAAAAAATAAAAATGTCAGAAAATTTGCACAAATTGTGTTAAAATTACTTTTCTACCCATTATCCAGAAGTGGGCTAAATTTGAAGACTTTGCCTTGGGAGGGGGCTCTAGGACAGATTGGTGCCACTTTTAATTGAAATTCATGGATCCACCCCTTAGTGCCCCTTCAAATTTGTGCCCCTTCCCCCTCCACCCCACAATAACACATCTCATTGCCATCTTTTTCAACCTCGAGAAAGCTTTTGACACTACTTGGAAATACGGTATTATCTGCAAGCCTCACACCATCAGAGGCCACCTCCCCATCTTTATTCAAAACTTTCTCTCACCCAGGCAGTTCAAACTTCGTATTGGCCACACCCTCCCCATCCCCTACCCCCAAGAAGAGGGTTTTCCCCAAGACAGCATCCTCTCCCTTTCTTCAATCTGAGCATTAACAACATCACTGACAACCTTGGCCCAACATCAAATGTGCCCTCTACATCGACGACTTCACCATCTTCTACCCCTCCCCTAGCTTCCCTTTCATGGAAAATAGGCTCCAACGTAGCCTTAATCGGCTGCAAGACTGGTGCAACAATTATGGTTATAAATTCTCCAAAGATAAGACAGTCTGCATGCACTGCTGTTATTTCAAGCACCTCCATCCCAACTCGAACCTCATGCTCAACGACAATTGCATCCATAAAGTTGACCACACTAAGTTCCTGGGTCTAACCCTAGACCCCAAACTCTCGGACAAGCAACACATCACCAACCGGAAAGAGAAATGCAACCTTCTCTGCCTCCTCTCCAGCACCACTTGGGGTGCGGACCGCCACGCTCTTCTCAAAATCTTCAGGCTCACCTTTCATACCAGGCTCGACTATGGCATTATTGTTTACTGTGCCGCTCACAACTCTTACCTCAACCACATCAACACTATCAAAAATGAACCCCTCCAACTTTATCTGGGTGCCTACAAGATCCCCCCATCACCAGCCTCATTGAAGCCAACGAACTTCTTCCTGCTAAGGTGTAGAAAGCTTAGCCTTTCCTACGCTTTTAGAGCCCTCACCAACACCCAAAACCCTGTCTACAATCTCATAAGGTATCCCAATTTCTCCACCCTCTTTGATAGGACCAAAAACTTATCCCATTCCTTCAGCTTATGCATCAAACCCAACCTCCACAATCTCGGCATCAAGCCCGCCACTCTGGGCACCTTCTCCTGGCCCACTTTTCCTCCTCGGGCCACCCCCTCCCTTCCATCCACCTGGGCCTCTCCACTCATCACAAAACCCAAACCCACCCCAACCTCTTCATCAACCTCCACAACCAAATTAAAGACACAACTCTCAAACTACTCCTCCATCTATACTGATGGCTCCAAGGAAAGCGACAAGACAGCTGCTGCTGCCATCATCCAAGACATCAACCTCAATAGGAGGCTTCCCAGCTACTCGACCATCTTCTAGGCCAAGGCCATCCTACTCGCCCATTGAGTACTCCCCGCTCAGCCGCTTTGCCATCTTCTCAGACTCCAAGTCTGTCCTCCTTCTTTACTCAACTTTAAGTGGGATAATGGCACGTCTTACCTGCTTCCGTAAACTCCCCCCTCTGCAGGACCTCCTTACTGGCTTCCCCACCCCTCTGCAACAATTGCCATTACCCCCTCACAGTCCACCACGTCCTCATTGCCCGCCCCTTGTACAACCTCCCCAGAGTTTCCCTTACCCCTCACAACTCCATAGCTGATCTCTTCCAGAAAAAACCCCAGATAAATTGATCTCCATCCTTCATAATGCCTCCCTCTACAACCATATTTAGTCCTCCTCTCTCACCCCCTCTACAACCATATTTAATCCTCCTCCCCACCCCCTCTACCCACATTTACCCCTTTTTTTTTACACCCCTGCACTTTCTTATTTTGACCCCAGCTTCTTGGCTTTTAGCCCCCATACTTTTCTTAGATTTTTTCTATTTTCTTTCCTTCCTACCTCTGGAATGATCTAACCTCTCAGGCACAATTTGACCCTAGCTGTTGTGGTACTCTACCACGCGGCGATAGTATCACCGTTTTCAAACCACCTTTTTCTAGAAATAAAAACGGGACTTTACCACAGTCCTATAGGAGTAATCTTGGTATCATTTTAAAGTACTCGGATATTTCTTTCACAAAATGAAACTTTTTCATAAGGTCATATTACATAATTTAAAAAAAAAGTACATCGAATTAGGGTAAAACTCAATAATTGCTAAAAAATAATTTTATTTCTCTTTTACATTTTACGATAACTTTAAGATCACATTTTTGCTTTAAAATCAAACACGCAAGTCCTAAGACATGATAGTATTGGTTTCTGGTATAATTTTTATAATCCCTACGTGTAATCTTTTGTTTTGGAGAAATTTCTTCAAAATTTCATGAATTTCTGCCATTTTGGACCCGTTTAAAAAAATCGTGTAACCCAAACCGTACATCACACATGCTTTGTTGAACCGCCGTCGAAAGCGCTTGAAATTTCCTTTCATTTGATACATAAATAAAGGCATACCCCCCTCTATTTAGAACCTATCTTATAAGAAATAAATTACACCTCTCCAATTTGGACGACTACGTGGTGCAGAGGAAATGTACGCGATTAGCATGCGAGCGCTCCGGGTTTGAGTCTTACCATGACCACTGCGTAATTATTTTTCTGCTGCAGCTTTCAGGGGTCGTTTGACTTTTATCATTTTTGATGTGTTTTTATCTTTCCTTTCTTTTTAAAGATTATAGATTAGTATCATTGGAAAGGAAATTTCAAAAAGAATCTAAATATGTAACACAAATCTCTGTTATCAATACTGACAAGAAGTTATGCTCTGCAAAGATTGACCATTTGTTTTTTCTCTTTTACATCTTATGATAACTTCAAGATCACATTTTTGCTTCAAAATTAAACACGCAAGTCCTAAGACATGATAGTATTGGTTTCTGGTATAATTTTTATAATCCCTACGTGCAATCTTTTGTTTTGGAGAAATGTCTTCAAAATTTTATGAATTTTCTGCCATTTTGGACCCGTTTAAAAAAAAAAAAAATTGTGTAACCCAAACCGAACATCACACATGCTTTGTTGAACCGCCGTTCGAAAGCGCTTGAAATTTCCTTTCATTTGATATATAAATAAAGACATACCCCCCTCTATTTGGAGCCTATCCTATAAGAAATAAATTACACCTCTTCAATTTGAACGACTACGTGGTGCAGAGGAAATGTATGCGATTAGCATGCGAGCGCTCCGGGTTCGAGTCTTACCATGACCACTGCGTAATTATTTTTCTGCTGCAGCTTTCAGGGGTCGTTTGACTTTTATCATTTTTGATGTGTTTTCATGTTTCCTTTCTTTTTAAAGATTATAGATTAGTATCATTGGAAAGGAAATTTCAAAAAGAATCTAAATATGTAACACAATATTCTGTTATCAATACCAACAAGAAGTTATACTTCTGCAAAGATTGACCATTTGTGGACCAAATTTAGCCAAAAATTGCTTAATTTGCATAATTTTGTCTAATAATTCCTAAATTGGTTTTGATTACTCAAAAGATAAATATCTTAGCATCTATTTTAACCAAACTTGTAACGAAAGAAAATGAAAGGAAAGTTGTCAAAAATGCATATGAAAAAAAGTTTTTTAAAGCCCTGGTAAAGTAAGGCTTAAGCCCTCATCAAACAAACAAACAAACAACAACTTATTCCTACAAGAAGTTATTGAATTTTTCTTGTCTGTGTAAAATAGATTGTTGGTCTAAGTCTAAGTCATCATTATGATGTCATCATAGTGCTTCCTGTACTAATCTTTATTTATTTCTTGAAAATTAATTTTGTTTTTTCTAAATGATTGGGAACTTTTTTTTAATCAAAAATGATACAGAATGATGTAGAATAAAATTTACAATGATGTTTTCCATTCTGTTTTTGTAGCTTACATTTGAATAATGAATTATTGGCAATACATTTTGTAAGAAGTACATAGAGATTAGTACA
The DNA here is from genome assembly GCA_020152595.1 of Chiridota heheva. Classification (NCBI taxonomy): domain Eukaryota; kingdom Metazoa; phylum Echinodermata; class Holothuroidea; order Apodida; family Chiridotidae; genus Chiridota; species Chiridota heheva. Next base: position 187,496 of record JAIGNY010000010.1, on the reverse strand, counting down.
GGAAATGCTATGATGACATCATGACTTAAGACTCGGTACAAAAGTCATTTTTAAGCAGGCAAAAAAAAATCTTCAAATTTAAATAACGTCTTCTGGGAATGAGATATCAACATGGTTTTTCTACCAATCTGTTTCTTAAAAATTTCTCTATCATAGACATGTAATTCCATGAGAATATTCCTTTAACAGCAGTTTTTTCATGCCTCTTTAGATTGGTTATGAAGTTTTGGACTTTTTAAGATGGATTTATGGCAACTTCAAAGAATTGAATGTATACCTAACATATTTTAGAAACAGTGTCATCATTTTGCAACTGGTGGTGCTTTCCGCCGGTGGTGCTTTTCGCCGGTGGTGCTTTTCACCGGTGGTGCTTTCCTCCGGTGGTGCTTACTGCCGGTGGGGCCTTCGGCGGTGGCCTGCCTTCGGCGGGGGCGCGCTTCGGTGGTGGCGGGTTTTCGGCTGGTGGCACGCTTTTGGCCGGTGGCACTTTTGGGCGGTGGCCTGCTTTCGGCGGAGGCTGCGTGCTTTCTGTGGCGGCTGCACGCTTTCGGCGGCGGCTGCGCCGGCGGCGGGCGCGGCGGCGCTGCTGACGGCGGGTGGCGCGCTTGCAGCGGGCGCGTTGGGCGGCGGCGGCGCGCTGACGGCGGGCGGCATGGCGGCGGTGGGCGTGCGGGCGGCGCGGCGGAGGCGGCGAGGGGAGGCGGCGGGAGGCGGCGCTGGCGGAGGCGTCGCTCGCTTATGAGGCGGCTGGCGGAGGCGTCGCTGGCGGAGGCGCTCGCGGCGGAGGCGGCTCGCTTAGGAGGCGGCTCGCTGGAGGAGGCGCTCGCTGGAGGCGGAGGCGGCGCAGGAGGCGGCTCGCTGGCGGAGGCGCTCGCTGGCGGAGGCGCTCGCTTGCGGAGGCGCTCGCTTATGGGAGGCGCTCGCTTGGGAGGCGGCTCGCTATGAGGCGTTCGCTGCGGAGGCGGCTCGCTTATGCGGAGGCGGCTCGCTTATGGAGGCGCTCGCTATGGCGGAGGCGCTCGCTGGCGGAGGCGGCTCGCTTGCGGAGGCGGCTCGCTTGCGGAGGCGGCTCGCTTGCGGAGGCGGCTCGCTTGCGGAGGCGGCTCGCTTGCGGAGGCGGCTCGCTTGCGGAGGCGGCTCGCTTGCGGCGGCGTGCGCGCTTTCGTTACTCTATACAGTATAACAAATTTTCTTTTTGCTTTTCTGTCCAAATTTTGGTTTGACTTTTTGTGATCTTGGGAGAGGGGACTAGATCCTCATCATACCCACAAAAAATAAATTATTCCCTTGATAGGAGGAAAACTTGATAGGTTATACAAAATTGTAACAGGCCAGACTGTTATAGGCCAGTTACTTAGGCAAGCCTATAGGAAGCCCTCAAAACTATAGGGAGCCCTCTACATTCCATGAATGTTTTGGGTGTAGCTTAGTTCCTTTTAGATGAGTAAACTCACTCTGTGGTTGACTTGGCGCTGCAGAAATTAAATAGAGAAGATGTGCTTGTACATTTCATCAGTGTATTTGTCACTAACTAGCTTGACTCATTATTAGCTTAACACGTCACTTTAAGGGAATGGATTGTGTTACTGCCTTGTGTCTGCAATCCCTGTCAGTATCACATTGCCACACAAACCTGTATCTCTGACTCTGTTACTCTTACTTTGTGAAATACCACCTATCTGAACCCCCCATGTTCCTCTTATAATTGAGAGCTAGTTACAGCCTATATCGTACAGTATATAAAATAGGCCACTTTGCTTTAACCTGTATTGTTGCTGGTTTACAATAAATTAGTAATATTGAAGTAAGATTGGGAGAGGGTACTGGATCCTCATCATAACCATACACAAATAGATTATTTTTTAATAGGGAGGAGAACTTGATAGGTCAGACAAAATTGTAACAGGCCAGACTGTTTTAGGCCAGTTACTTAGGCAAGCCTATAGGGAGCCCTCTACATTCCATAAACTTTTTGGATGTAGCTTAGTTCCTTTCAAATGAGTAAGCTTTCTCTGTGGTTTACTTGCTCTGCAGAACCCAGATAGAGAAGATGTGCTTGTAAATTTTGTCAGTGTTTTAAATATATTTGATGAGGTACTTAATTTGATTCCAAGCATGCTATCCATGCGTAACCCAATTGTTGATTTAGGAGGAAGTTTGAGAGGAGGCTGGGGTACATTTCCTCTGTGCATCGATCAATAAAGAACCTTATGATGAGCGGCAAACATAAGGTGTCTGTGTTGTGTTGTCCCTGTCACAAAAATCTGGCGTAATCAGCGGGATGTACATGGAAACCCCACCTCACAGCAAGCTGACCGGTAAGAATGTTTTTTTTAATAACAAATTTGCAACCCCCATCACTACCACCATGCACCACCATTAGAGCTCATCATCAGTTGTCACCATGTCTGATGTGGAGGAACTGTGCAGAGAGATGGCGTGCATTGTATGAGGAGGAGAGATGAAGCTCTGAGGTCCTAGTCAGGCAACTTCAGCAGTCCCAACAATTCCCGAACACAGACAGGGCAGACAGACCAGAGTCCCCCACGTCTATGGTGCCCCCACCAACAATACAGCCTGTTTACGTGGCCTACTCTAAAAGGCTTGAGATCTTCCGAGGAAAACCATCCACAACTGACAGCGAGGTCAATGTTCATGAATGGGTTGGTGACATGCGTACCCACCTGCGAACAAGACATTTACTTGGGGAAGAGGTAGTTGCCTTTGTGATAGATTACCTTGCTGGAAGGTCCAGACAAGAAATCACTGGTAGAAGTAGCTTCAAACACCCAGAGGAAATTTTCAAAATCATTACCAAGGTCTTTGGAGGTCAGCAGTTTTTGCCCCAGCTTCAGCAACAATTCTTTGCATACAGCCAGGGGAAGAGGATCTCCTCACATGCTCTCTGGAATTGGTTCGCCTTTACAACTGAATTGGTAGCCTTGACAACACCTTTGTGAGAAGTATGGACCAAACACTAAAAGGCCGGTAATGACCAGTCCCTAGGACGTGAGATTAGGAGGCTGAACGTGGAGTAGACCAAATTATCATATTTTGATTTGAGGGATAGGGCAATAGAGTGGTTGGGACAGGGGAAACAAGTAATGTTAAGAAGGGAAGAGGCAGGGAGCTTACCAAACCAGGGTTATACAAGGAATCCGATTGTACCCCCTAGATGTCGTAAGTGTTTTATTTGTAGTTTACTACAGCACTTAAGAAGTGCATGCCCCTTACTCCCCATGGTCCAGACCCAAACTAATGCTAGGAATGTGGCAGCCAACCAAACGAATAGTCAGGGGTCAAACTAGAAGCACCTGCTACAAAGAGCCTTGTGGTGAGGTGCGAGTTATTTGATGGAGGCTCACTACTTAAAAGGGCGGTAGGGGAGTGTGCCGAGGCCATAGTTAGGGTAGGCGAGCATGATTTGTGATGCTTTATAGACACAGGTGATGCAGGTGTCCACATTGACAAAAACCTTCTTTAATGAACACCTTGCTCAATAGGGGACTCTGTATGATGTGGGCTCCTATTTACGCATCACAGGTGTCAATGGCTTGGACATCCCCTACGTGGGCTACATTGATTTGACAGTTTCCGCATTGGGTTTGGAAATCCCCAAAATCGGATTCTTGATAGTTAGAAACCCAATTAAATTCCCCCTTGCACAAAGGATAAGGGAAGTCCCTGGTGTAATAGGTTGTAATATATTCCCTTGCACAAAGGAAAAGGGAAGTCCCTGGTGTAATAGGTTGTAATATATTAAGAGATATGGCCAAGGTTGTAACTTCTAATTCTGTATGTAATATTTAGGCCCAGGATAGGATCCCCAGGGGACAGGCTGGACTCAAAAATATTATAGCGCTGTATCGAGAGGTACAAGTGGAGGAATCACAGGCCCATTACCCCTTGGTAGAGCTAGAATAGTAGGGAAGGATTTGATTTTGATTCCTGGATGATCCGTAGTTAATATCACAGCATCTGTTAGGGCAGCAGGAAAAGATACAATTTTGGCTGTGATTATAGAGGCAGATGAGAGTATTTACAATCATCTACCTAGGGGAATATCTATTTACCCTAGCCTAGTTTGTGTGGACAGTTTTGGTCAATTCCCGTCCAAGTTGCCAATTTGGCTGAGGGAGACATTAATTAACAACCCCGCACCCCAATAGGACTTTTATTGGAAGCCAGCACAACTTCAAGGTTTAGGATTGTGGAGGAGGGAAATTGTGAGGTTCGGGTTGAGCTATCGGGTACCCTGCAGTCTGATACTAGTAACCCTGACTTCATTGATAAAATGACATTTGGTCATTTGTATCCCCCACAGAAGAAAGCTCTGTTTGGTGTACTTAACAGAGTGTGTTCAGTAGATCTGAGGATGACATCGGGTATTGCCCTGGGGTTGAACACAGGGTGATTACAAATGCTGACATTCCAGTTCGAGTGCCGCACCGCAGGATACCCTCTCACCATTGGGGAGAAGTGTGAGAACACCTGCAGAAGCTTCTTGATTTCAACATAATAACAGAATCTTCTAGCCCCTATGCATCTCCGGTTGTCTTGGTACATTAGAATGACAGGAGTTTGAGAATGTGAGTGGATTATCGAGCGCTGAATGCCAAAACACACTGGGAGGTATACCTTTGCCCCACATTGAGGAAGCTTCGGATGTCCTTAAGGATGCCAAGTACTTCTGCAGCTTAGATTTGGAACAACGTTATTACCAAGTGCCTATTGCGGCAGAGGATAGGGAAAAGACTGCTTTTAGGGTAGGGACAGGCGGTTTATATGAGTTCATGCGAATGCCGTTTAAAATCAATTTGGTCGGGTGATCATATTGCGCACCCCTGCTTTCGAGTTGGATTATACTTGCTTACTCACCCATTAAATTACACGATAAAGTTTCCAAGCTCACAACGCAATTCGCATCATAAACAAACTTCTCTTATTACATGTATTCAAAAGCCATGAGTTGACCTTCTGGACAAAGGGCCAGGCTTATTGCACAAACATCCTTTCCATTTTAAATTAATTTACCTCTCCTTTACTTAAAAATGCTCAGAGGTAGATAAACTAGTTGTTTATAGAATCAGTAAGAAATAACTAATATTGAATGTTTTTGTTCCCAATTAATACAATAAAAATTGGCCTACATTTTCTTGTGGGGTTTACAATTCGAGTGAATCAGTGTTTACACATAAGCATATGTTACTGTTCAGTAAAGTCTTTTGATAGTTAAATTGAGATGAACTTTTTAACGTGCATGTGCACAGCATGTCCTCGAGATGATGAAATAAGTTCTCTCTGAAGGAAGTTTGGGAAGGAATTAAATGGCTAATAAATTAAGATTAAAAAAATACCAGCTCTAGACAAGATATTAGGCAAGTGGGAGCCAGCAAAAATATTAAAACAAACCAAGCCTTGATGTTCAGTCCCTCGATTTGCATGATACTGATAATATGGCAATGTTTGAAAGAATAATACAGTGGTGACAGGATCCGAGGGATAGGGGCCATGACCAGGGGTGTCAGTATCGGAAGGAACTCAGGCAAGTAGGGAGGGGGGGGGGGATGCAGTTATCGAGGGGCACTTTTTATTTTCAAAAAAGGGGAAACTTATGTCAGTTTTCGGAACAGTAAGGGAACGCCCCATGGCTCCCACTTCCTACACATATGCCTATGGTTTGAGCGTAAGCTGGACTTTTTTTCCAAAAGTATACTGTTGTATGGTGAATTTTTGCATCTTATCGTGATTTTGTGACCCCCCTCCAAAAAAACAAAAACAAAAAAACACACACAACTTCAAACTCCACCCCACAAATTCTGGACTGGCATATGAAAACAATTTTAACAGATTACGTGTTCTACTCTTTCATTTACAGACCTAGTTTTAATCCATCCAAAGATATGTACCTGCACAAGCCGGGAAAATAAGGAGATTATTGACACCAATGTCATCTGTCAAATCATGTTTCAACTGTCTAATTTAAACAATAATAAAACGTAAGATTAAGTGTCCGATAGTAAACTTTGTAAATTTTGTTTATTATTTGCCATGACACTTTTAAACAGTGAACCACCCAATGCATATACTGATATTTGAAAAAGGAGTTGCTTTGATTCAGCCTGATTTGCTAGCCCTGGCTGGGGAAATGTTTAATGGGCAGGTGGTATTCCCAAATTTTGGTTCTGTTTAAATTTAATTGATATCAAGCTAGTGAAGGATGAAAATTCATATCATTGCATTGTTTCTGTTAACTATATTTATCTGATCCTGAGGGCGGCCCTCTATATAGGTTTGGCTAAATGGGGGAGTTCTGAACTTGTCCTACCCCACTTTGCCTCATTGGCGTAAATAGACTAGGGGTAGAAATATGGAATTCGAAATATGTTCAGAATTTTTGTCCCACTGTGCAAAGGAGAAATGTTTTTGGCTCATTTAAATTGATATCCAAAGTCCGATATCTCCAACTAAATTGTTCATTCTGGGCACCAACAAATAAGTGTTTGCGTTTGCGATGGCAGGGGAGAAACCTCCAGCGAAGCTGTTTGAGAGGGCGCCAAAACCTCGTACTGAGAACATATTTTTCTAGGCCATAGGAAAATCTGCTTCTTCCTATTTTATTAGGCATGTAGTAATATTCCATTTTTGTGGTCCAAAAGTGCATGAATTTTCCACAGAAAAGACCCAAATTTTCGGGGAACTTTGCCTTGAACCCCACCATGATCACTCCAGCGGGCCTCTAGATTTCGCACTCGGACTGTAACCTATGCATGGCAATAGCTCTTTGGCAATGATATTTAATATCTGCCCCTGCTATAAAGGGCAAACAATTTTATTGAATACAGCTGGTAGATAGGTAGAAACTTTTGGAGATGGTGCCGAATGCTCACAGAGACGCAAAATTTGTCATGAGAATATGATTCTCACACTTTTTATCGAGTTCTCAACGTTGTAAATGTTATCTCTCCAAGCATTATTCTTACCATCAAAACCATCCCTAGACCCCAACTATTAAAAGACATATTGTGTGGGATCCTGCATTTGAATATTCATTCCAAAATGTATTCCTTTAAACTAAGTTTGGAATTGACACAATTTAAAGCAATCTTCTGCTACCAAAATCATGCACCCCCCCTCCCCCCACACAAAAAAAGAAAGAAATTGCAGCCAGGGGATTCATCCCTACCAATCCCGGAGAGCTCAAAATATGCGGAACAAAAAAGGTTTTAAATTAGGTTCTTTTCATGACATGGACATCACCATTTTGTGATATTTCCTATGATGCTTTGCTATACTAATGTTAAGACTTATTTAGTGCTATCATTTTCAAAGTTTATACCTCTGTGAAAAATTTCTTTGCCCATCGAAAGTTAGAACTCAGTGGCAAACCTTCATTGTTTTCAAGGCTAAATATTTATTATTCACTCCCCTTTAAATTATTACCACATTGTTTTGGAAATATAAGGAAAAATCAAGAAGAAAGCTAGGCTTTTTAGGCACAAAACAGTCATTTAACAAAATTAAAAATCAAACATTGGTAACAGTATAATTTTGTCGTTGAGATGGCAGAGCCTAAGGAATAAAATTACAGATTGCAAAATCTTACAATCTATATGACAAAATGGTCTTTCAGTTAATTTTTCTGTACATGTTTATCACAGAGTATGAAGAATGTGAGATTACATGCCCCCCCCCCCCTCCTCCTTCCCCTTCCATTTCCTGCCATCTTGTGAGCACGTAAAAAAATAAAATCAATTGACTGCAGAAAGCATGTATTCCTTTTGTTTCACTTCTTTTTAGAATTATGAAATTGTAACTACCTTTTGCTGGATAATCCCAACCGCTTCATGATCAAGCCTTCATAGAGTTGTTGTACAAAGAAATTAATAGAAGAAATATTTCACTACCAGTTGGGGCCTGCACTAACATATTAGAAATGGCTTTGCTTAAAACCAAGAACACTTCCACTGGCCTTCATAAAGAGCAGGGACGGTCGAAGCAAAAGTTATCTTTTTCTTTATTTCCCAAAACTGTGATCTGGTTATACTCCTACAAGCTGTTCAATGAACCATGTGTTTGATTTCCCTGCAACACAAAAGAGTTTATTATTGGCAGCAGCATCTCCCAAGGAGTATGAAAGTATCCTTTGAAGCAAAGTTAATCTTGTGGAGTGATGCTCTAATATCATAAAAGTCTGAAATTTGCACAAGTTTTTAAGCAATGTACGTACCAATGATATGCTGAAATAAAAAACAACAACATTATAAGTGTACTCATGGAGGTAAAAAAGAATAAAAAAGTTTCTGTCACAAAGTGTATCTTTGTTTCATGCTTTGTTTTAGTTAATAGCTCAATGGTTTCAAGCAGGGATACTGTTGGAGCAAAGCTCTCAAACAAAGAATTGTTTTCCCCATTACATAATATGACGTATTCATACACAGCTCACTTAACATTAGATGAACCTGTAAGAGACAACTGAAACCTTTCTCCATGTGTATTGACATGAAAACAATTTATTTATTTGTCTTAACTTCAGGAAGAAGTTGTGTATATTCTGAAATTTTGTTGAGTAGAAAAATTAATTCATGTTACATGCCACACTTGATGGCAACCACAAGGGTCATTATCTCTGGTATAGGGCTTACATAGGAAAATCTCAAATTTTGTCAGTTTTTACTTCTTTCTTGAAACATTCTTACCCACTCACTGGCCATGGAACTCTTTGATTATTGGAAAATTATTTTGAAATCAATACCACCATATAAGCTTGCATGGTGTACCGGTTTTGTAACTAAAACCGGTTTCGGGAAGCCGCGGTTTCTAGTCTGATTCATATTTTATGAAAAACCGTAAGTACCGAAAATAACCAAATCACTACAAAAAAATTGCCAAAAGATGGTAAAAATCTGTTTTATTTCAATTAAAAGAAAGTTCATGCTTTGTGTCAACATGTTTTTTTGCAGTATCTTTTGATATATTTGTAAACATATGTGATTATTTATGAAGATATAATTAATAAATACGATTGAGAATGTTGGAAATAAATACTCATAATATACCTGCAGATAACAGGTTCGATGATGCTAAATATTTGCATTTTCTTTCCGGGCTAACATTCCCCCTGACCACAACAAATTTATTCCTTTATAATCCCTTTATTTGAAGTCATGTCGATTCTCTACTGAGTCCTTTTGTCTTTTGAAATAAATCCCGACAAATATATTTTAAATCGCAAACCAAGTATTACAAGACCATTTACGAAGTCACACCCAACCACGGTTTACTGTACTGACTGAATGTACATAGGGCTAGTACAAGTTATAACACATTATTTAATGTGTTTATTGGACCCTGGATACAAATGAAACTTTGTGTGAATGACCCTAGATTCACGTGTTGGCATAGTAACATGATTAATGAATGGGTTTTCAAGGGTTGTTGTATCATTTTCGAAAGTCCTTTTTTAGTTTGAATTCAGCAGCTTATCCTGGGAAAAACCATCGCTATAAATAGCTGTAACATTGTTTAGAGAAGGGTGACTTAATTGCGTGATTGTTATGGAATAACAATGTACTGTAAAACGGAGATAAATCATCTCTGTAATATCACCTGTATGATTCACTTTTCACAATGAGGTCACAAGTGAAAAGGACCATTTATTCCCTCCAAATGTTTCCATTCATTCCATCCAAGTTTGTATTCCTATCCCCTCATCTCATTTTCATGTGTATAATAAGCCTCTGAACAACAATCCTGATTAAAATTGTTCAGATTAAAAAGAACAAAAGATTTCATGCATTTTGTTTTGAACAATTTCTTCTGTTTTTCTGTAAATTATGTTTACCCATAGTAGTAACCTACGAGCAATTGAATCTTCTGTCACGGTTCCAATCATGTGTTAAATGTAATTGACCACGTGATATTCGATGGGGGGTACAAGCTCAAATGATTTAATTGGTTCGAAGTGGAGAGAGTTTATATAGGTTTTTTGCGGACCCGTTAGATGACAGCCTGTTGGTATGCATAAGTTAATAATATTATCTCAGCATTCCGCTCTGCATATTGTTTCACAAGTAGAAAGTACAAACAGAATGTTCAAATACAGGTTTGTTTTGCTGTTTTATACGATTCTCAATGACCAAAAATACTGTTTACCATTGTTAAATGTTTGATCAATGTTGAACTTATCTGCAGAGTGCCGAAGAATTGTTTTTGCTTGGGTGCGTGGCATGTGTTGTAAAAAGAAAATGTTTTCATAGCTCCTTGCTGAAACAAGGTCTGATTTGTCGGAATACAATGTTTTTTAGTTTATTTTTAATCCTGATCCATACAGTTATTGCAAGTAATACACTTTCATTTATATATTTTTTTTTCATGAAAATACAAATTTGGTGGAGAGTGGGACACTACCTTTCATTAGCGGGCATTGTCTTTTCTGCCTTATTACACTCATATAATTCATGTAGTTTTATAGCGCATTGAAGAAGGCGAATACCATATAAGGCTATAGGGCGGGAACCTTTGGTGGCTTAAGTATAAAATGCCACCGTGATGTACAAATGGGGCCTATTTAAAGTAAAAGCATAGCAAGAATGATTATTGAACTTGAAAAATAACACGACGTATGCATGATTTATGAGGATTTTTTTGGTTGAGCTGTATATATATATATATATGTATATTTATATATATATATATATTAAATTGGAGCCACGTCCTAGCCATGGTTAATGTTTCAAAGAAATGTTGAGTATCAAGTGGGTGAGATCTTAACTGTAAGATTTTCTCACTGTAGGCTATATGCAAATCAGCAACAATTGTACTGCGTGATCACTGATCAAGTATACGATGGCTAGCATCACACCGTAAGATGATGCATTTAGAGGCTTAATTGATCTGTTTTGCAAGTATCCGACAAATTTCCAAGTTTGCTTTTTATATGAAAGAAAATTGAAATTAAAAATATGAATTAGAAATCGTGAGTAAATAAGGGCATATAGATGGCCAATTGACACGGCCATTTGCACAACTTTTTTTTAAGGACGTAGACTGACAAAGGGATAAAATGGCATAAATTGCATGCAAACAACATTAAAGTTTATTAATATATTTGATTGATCAATATCTCCATTATCATTTTCAACATTATTTACAGAAAATACTGATACAAACATCGTTAGCAGCTATCATACAGTACACTGCAGTTAAAGTTACTGTCATGCACTTTATGTTCAAAGCTTAATTGTTTATATTAGTGGTGAAAAACCGGTTTTCTGGTTAAAACCGGTTTTGGAAACACTGATTGGTTTCACGTCGGGACAAAACTGTGCAAGCTTATCACCATAGAAAGTTCAAAAATCGAACATTTGATGCTTTTTAAAGATTCCTTCCAGGCTTTAGGCTTTAAAAATTACATTCCAGCCCTTTTTACTAACAAAATCAAATTAGAAATTCAGAAGTTAAATCCAGATACCATATTTTATATATGAAGCGCCTCTGCTCTAATAAGCGCCCGTTCAACATGTCCAACAATTTTGTATGTTGACCCCCTCTACTGTGCCTCATTGTGTCCACCTTCCATACATATTTTAAACCATCTACATTTGAAATGAAGTTAGCGCTTTACTTGTTAGCCGTAATATAAACATTTTTAGACTGGGTCCTGGGGGCCAAGAGAAATATAAGGGGTACATATTCCCCTTTTTGGAGGATATTGGCCTCTTGCCTTCAGCACACGCATTTTGAATACGAAGACCCCCTCTCCCCTTCCCACACAACACACACAGGCATGACACATTGTGAATGGGAATATTTATCCTGCTTACTATGAAGGACTATGAGACCCTTTCCATTTACCAGCCTTTTTCATTTATAAAAATATATTAAATAGGCAGTGTATTTTTCTGGTAACAGATGGGCATATTGGCAATGTACTAGCCCCAGAACCACCGTTGTTAACCTCATGCTGGCGTCAGCAAGTAGTAATTCAAATATCCAAAACACTTAGAGGGATTGGTCAAAAGGTTGACAATTTGAGTATAGTTTCTTCCTCTGCCCCCTCCCTCCCCCTCCCCCTTAAATTTCTGCCCAAGTCCCTGGTAAATAATAAACTGTGCTGCATATATGCCATGAAAATGCATACAAGCAAAATCAATATCATCCTTAATTGACCACAGTTTGTTTCGCTTCAAACAACTTAAAATGATCTTGTATCATGGCACAAATTTATCAAGCAAACAAGTTTGTCATTTCATTGCTATCCTGCAGTTCCATAATCCAGGGAGTTGTCATGCATAATCCTAGTCCTTGTCAAGTTATCTATACATCCTTTGTATCACATGTGGTTGTGAGAAAGCAACTGCTGCTAAATCAAGCATGTATTTTTCCTAGACAAAGAAAATTCATGATAAGTAGTACCAGCTTGTGGTAATTAGCAAGATCAACTTCTATTGCTTGAAAAAGGAGGCATCACTCATGGGTTTTTTTCCAATCAGTGGAGGAGAGATTTTACATGCATTATTAGACAGGTATGCCCCCAATTTGGACAACTTTTTTTTTTTTATTGCAGTTGGTAGATCATCATGTTAGTGCAAGTGGTATCTTCCCTGACCCCAAAAAGACTTGTGCAGTCCAAGGGTGGCTAATACCTAAAACCAAGTGAGATTTGAGTGGGTTCTTGGGGCTTGCTAGTTACTGTCGCCGTTTTGTTAAGGAATTTGTGCAAAAATAGGGGCACCACCACATACACTGCTGGGGGGGGGGGGAAGAAAGAAGTCTGGGACCGTGGGAAACAAGGTCAACAATGTCACTAGCAGTTGGGAGGCAAAGCATGATGATGCCTTTCAGCAACTAAAACAAAGTCTGGTTGAACCCCCAGTTCTTGGGTACCCTGATTTTTAAAAGCCCTTTATTCTAGAAGTCGATGCCAGTTTGCTGGGTATAGGGGCTGTGCTTTCACAACAGCAGGAATGCGGACTGAAAGTTATAGCCTATGCCAGTCGTAGTCTGATGATGGATGAAAGGGCTATGAGATATTATAGTAGTATGACACTGGAACTGATAGTATTGCATTGGGCAATATCAGTTAGGTTCAGGGATTTTTTGATTGGTACATCATCTACAGTGTACACCGATAACAATCCCCTCAGTTATCTTCAGCAAATGCCAAACTGGGTGCCGTCAAGACCCGCTGGGCAGCTGAGCTTGCACATAATAATTTCACTATCAAGTACAGGTCGGGTAAGGTGAATGTCAATGCTGATGCCCTTAGTCGTAAGGTTGATCATGGCATCGACCCTGTATCAGCCCGTTTCAAAGAAACTGGTTTGCAAGTTCTCCAGGCCCCTGGGGATAGTCCCCTACTCCCAATGTTGACAGAGATACCCAGATTCCTTTGTGACAGAATACAGGCAATTATTGATTGCCTGGTTGCAATATGTTTATTGCAGGTCACAAAGTGTAAGTCTTCCACTTGCAAGGTCCATACTCCCAGCCATCCCTAAAACAGGGCTGGCAAGGCTTCCAAAGGAGGACACTGTAATAGGTAGGCTGTGGATGTACTGGAGCCAACAGAAAGAACCAACTGTGCGGCAACTCAAAACAGAGTCACAGTCTGCGTAAGTTGTTAAGGGACTGGAAGGGGATTTGTGAGAGAAATGATGTTTTGTATAGAAAGGTGGTTTTAAGGGGGCTGGAAGTCCTACAGCTGTCTTCCTGATTCATTAAAGAAACCAGTACTAGAAGCTGTGCATGACCAAGCAGGTCACCCAGCCACAGAGAAAACGCTGGAACTTGCACGTGCAAGGTGTTTTTGGCCAGGGATGAATTCAGACATAGAGGGCCATTGTAAAATGTGTAAAAGGTGTCTTTTTGTTAAAGATGGAAAGAGGGTCCAAACTTCAACTGGGTCATTAAGGGATCCTTTGAAGTCCTAGCAATTGATTTGACTATTTTAAAAAGGAGCTCCAGTGGCTTCGAAAATGTTTTAGTTTTATCTCATATATTTACCAAATTTACACAGGCCATCCCCACTAGGGATCAAAAGGCCTAAACAGTTGCAAAAGTCCCAGTTAAAGATTGGTTTGTACGTTTTGGTGTACCTGATCGCCTGCATAGTGACCAAGGTCGGAATTTTAAAAGTAATATCATTAAACACTTGTGTGAACTTAATAACATAAAAAAAGTATGACCACCCCAAGATCACCCTGAGGGTAATGCACAATGTGAGAGATTTAACCATACCATGCATATTAGACTTAAGACCCTATCTGTAGATCAGAAACATAGGTGGCCAGAATATTTACCAGAACTTGTATATTCCTACAATGCTACACCTCATTCAAGCACTAGGTACTCGCCACATTACTTACCTTTTGGGCATGACCCATGGTTACCCATTGATAGTCTCTTGGACCAGGGGTATCTTATTTAACATATCCCTGCTTGGACAATGCAGATAGATTTTGGGCTGGTGGCCATCACGAGAGACTGACTCGAGCATTTAAACTTGCTGCCCAGGAGGCAGAGGTGTTGTGTTGAAGAAAAGAATAAACAAAAAGGCGGTTGCAACTGAATTACCCACAGGCATTAGAATCTTTGAAAGAAATAGGACGCTAGGCCGCTCTTAAATCCAGGACACTTAAAATGAAAGGCTTTTTAAGGTGATTTAAGGCCCAACCCCGAGGGTTATGTTTATGTCATTGAACCATTAGATGGAGAAGGTCCCTGTAAAGTTGTAAATAGGCATGATTTACTTGATTCTAAAGAACTGGTAAATGATATATCCCCAGTGCCTAAAACTGATTGCTTCCCCCTCCCCCTTCCTAATTGTTTTCATGATGAAGGTGAAGTTGACCAGGATGTGGTTAAGGAGGATACTGAGATGGAAGTTGGATTTAGGTTAAATGCATTGGACCACAATACTTCTGTAAAGTCAAGTAATATTAGTAGTAATGTTCCCAACTCCCTACCCCCTACTTATGAAACAGCAGGGGAGCCCAACGACCCCTTTGTTGAACACTTATCCACACCTCCAGTTGTTACAGGTGGCCAGCAGTCACCACTACCTGAAAACCAAAGCGACGACCCATCCATGCAGTTACGCCGAACTACTCAAATAAATGCTGGTATTCACCACAACCTCTACCAGTTACCTAGATCTGCATTGCAGGAAGAGGCACAATGTCAGTCTATACTGAGCCCCTAAACTGTAGCCAATATATGTGAGGCTCAGCTAGTTTTAGCAAAACAGCTGTTTAAAAATTGCAGCAACCTTGGATCTTAGGTACAATTAAGGTTAAATTATGCGGAGTTTTTTTTGTATATTCAATTGTTTGTGAGACATTGAAGATTACATTTGTATCTTGACTTCTATGAGTTGTATCCTCCATTTTTAATTTGTGTAACCTTCTTTTGTACTTTAGAGTGAATTACGTTCGTTCTCTATCTCGTTCATCATACAGCCTTCTTTGTATTCCCTGGAATGATACTGAGGTTGCACTTATTGACGTATGTATTCCTTTAAGTTAGTTATATGGGTGTGCTTTCTTGAGTAAGTTGTTTACACATGTTACTTTGCCATGTTGACAACCTGTGTGAACAACAAGCAAGATGCTAAAGGGGTATAGTATGAGAAATTTCTGCTGTTTGTTAAATATTTTTTTATTTTATGTAGTTGTCATGGGAACCAACTACTTAGCAGGGGAGTTTGTAACAGGCCAGACTGTTTAATAGGCCAGTTGCTTAGGCAATCCTATAGGGAGCCTTTACATTTGATGAACCTTTTTGGGTCTAGCTTAGTTCCTTTCAGATGAGTAAGCTCACTTTGTGGTTTACTTGCTCTGCAGAACCCAGATAGAGAAGATGTGCTTGTAAATTTCGTCAGTGTTTTAAATATATTTGATGAGATACTTAATTTGATTCCAAGCGTGCTATCCATGCGTAACCCAATTGTTGATTTAGGAGGAAGTTTGAGAGGAGGCTGGGGTACATTTCCTCTGTGCATCGATCGATCAAGAACCTAATGATGAACGGCAAACATATGGTGTCTGTGTTGTATTGTCCTTGTCACAAAATGATCTTTCAGCAATTTCTGAGTCATTACAAAAATCTTCAAACTTTTATAAGCTATAACTTGAAGCCTAGCTATTTTCAAATATTTGTTTTATTGCTGTAGAAACATACACACATATGAACTTCATGGGTTGGAATATTTTTCTTTGGTTTATGATTTCATTGTTTAAGGTACATGGACATGTATTAGCTCAATTGCTTTAAAGTCTATTACAAACTATCACAGTTGAACAACCTTTTATACAAATCGGTTCTACATTGACTATTTAAACAGTATTTTTAAATTTCATCAATTTGCATATTTTATGCAGAAGTTGTGATGTATTTCTGGACATCCTTGGTTACTTTTATTGTGTAAATCCTTTGTTTTTAAATGTCATATCTTAATCCTTTGAAGTGGTGCAGCAAATTTTAATCAAAGTTGTTTAGAGTCTTTGCCATGCCCCCAATACAATTCTAGCAGGTAAAAACTTATCCATCTTTTTCAATGACAGAGATTCAGGAAAAAAGAAATTCAAAGAATTACATAAAGATTTTGGATTTAGGCATACATCACATTAGTTGTTCTGCTCTTTAAAGTTTCAAACAGTCAGACCCGACCTGATACATTACCAGGTCGGTCAGATTTTTCCTCTTTATTTTCTTTATTTTGAAAACCTTAGTTGTTGTGGAAGTTGGTGCTGAATATCATATTAGCAATGGATGAAGTCCTTATTGTGTGGTTATTTTAATTAAGATAAAGTGGTCTCACTATTTGCTACAGTAAGTTTATGGTTATGATTTGCTGGAACAAATTTTTAAGGAGCAGGACAAGTCATGACAAATTGTGCAATGAATTACAAATGGATCAAACTTTGATCATTCATTACTCAATAAACTAAAAGTGCTCTTTTCAAAATACAAGCATAGCCGTGACCTTGAGACTTTAGAATAAAGAAGCCCTATTATCAAGGTCGAATATGGCGAAAAAGGCTCTTGCAAATACATTTTTCAATTCCATTACCATTTTGCAATGATAGAAATTTGGTTTTGCCAACTAAATAAAGTATTTTGGCACTCGAAAAGCAAATAATCAGATAGTGTTCCCTAACCAGATAGTGTCCCCTAACCAGATAGTGTCCCCTAACCAGATAGTGTCCCCTAACCAGATAGTGTCCCCTAACCAAATAGTGTCCCCTAACCAGATAGTGTCCCCTAACCAGATAGTGTCCCCTAACCAGATAGTGTTCCCTAACCAGATAGTGTCCCCTAACCAGATAGTGTCCCCTAACCAGATAGTGTCCCCTAACCAGATAGTGTCCCCTAACCAGATAGTGTCCCCTAACCAGATAGTGTCCCCTAACCAGATAGTGTCCCCTAACCAGATAGTGTCCCCTAACCAGATAGTGTCTCCAAACCAGATAGTGTCCCCTAACCAGATAGTGTCCCCAAACCAGATAGTGTCCCCTAACCAGATAGTGTCCCCTAACCAGATAGTGTCCCCTAACCAGATAGTGTCCCCTAACCAGATAGTGTCCCCTAACCAGATAGTGTTCCCTAACCAGATAGTGTTCCCTAACCAGATAGTGTCCCCTAATCAGACAGTGTCCCCTAACCAGACAGTGTCCCCTAACCAGATAGTGTTCCCCTAACCAGATAGTGTTCCCTAACCAGATAGTGTCCCCTAACCAGATAGTGTCCCCTAACCAGATAGTGTCCCCAAACCAGATAGTGTCCCCTAACCAGATAGTGTCCCCTAACCAGATAGTGTCCCCTAACCAGATAGTGTCCCCAAACCAGATAGTGTCCCCTAACCAGATAGTGTCCCCTAACCAGATAGTGTCCCCTAACCAGACAGTGTCCCCTAACCAGACAGTGTCTCCTAACCAGATAGTGTCCCCTAACCAGATAGTGTCTCCTAACCAGATAGTGTCCCCTAACCAGATAGTGTCCCCTAACCAGATAGTGTCCCCTAACCAGACAGTGTCCCCTAACCAGACAGTGTCCACTAACCAGATAGTGTCCCCTAACCAGATAGTGTCCCCTAACCAGATAGTGTCCCCTAACCAGACAGTGTCCCCTAACCAGACAGTGTCCCCTAACCAGACAGTGTCCCCTAACCAGACAGTGTCCCCTAACCAGACAGTGTCCCCTAACCAGATAGTGTCCCCTAACCAGATAGTGTCCCCTAACCAGATAGTGTCCCCTAACCAGATAGTGTCCCCTAACCAGATAGTGTCCCCAAACCAGATAGTGTCCCCTAACCAGATAGTGTCCCCTAACCAGATAGTGTCCCCTAACCAGATAGTGTCCCCTAACCAGATAGTGTCCCCTAATCAGACAGTGTCCCCTAACCAGACAGTGTCCCCTAACCAGACAGTGTCCCCTAACCAGATAGTGTCCTTTAACCAGACAGTGTCCCCGTACCAGACAGTGTCCCCGTACCAGACAGTGTCCCCGTACCAGACAGTGTCCCCTAACCAGACAGTGTCCCCTAACCAGACAGTGTCCCCTAACCAGACAGTGTCCCCTAACCAGACAGTGTCCCCTAACCAGACAGTGTCCCCTAACCAGACAGTGTCCCCTAACCAGACAGTGTCCCCTAACCAGACAGTGTCCCCTAACCAGATAGTGTCCCCTAACCAGATAGTGTCCCCTAATCAGATAGTGTCCCCGTACCAGATAGTGTCCCGTACCAGAGAGTGTCCCCGTACCAGATAGTGTCCCCGTGTCATACAAACTCCTACGAGTTTGTGGTACGCTGCCACCATTCATTTATACATAAATAAAAAAAAAAAAGTAAAATAATACAAGATAGACATCAAGTACATGTTGTCCGTTAATCAAAATCAAACTCCAAACACGAGAAATTGCATTGCTCTAATCTATTGCTCTGTTTGATGTACCAATTTTACCCCCACTCAAAAACCTAAGCCATCACTCTCTGATGACGAACTCTCTCTGCTCTCTCTTCTATATTACTCCATCCCTTAATAACTTTTGGTCCTAATAACTTTTGGCCAATCAGGCACACACACATATCAATACTTGTTAAACTTAAAACCAATCAGCAACAGACACTTCATTCAGGACCCACCCCTTTTGGTTAAATTTACTAGGGAAGATAAATGAGCATCATGCATGCCAATCACAAGTGACTTCTCCAACTGAAATGCCAAGGAGAAGATAGGTTCAAGGAAACCTCAAAATAGGTGCTTAATTACACAAAGGGCAGGGTCAGGAAGATGTAGCAAAACCAAAGTATTTAGCCCATGACAATGATAAATTGCTCATGGAGTAAGAGACAGACCACACAGCACAGAGACACCGTGGCTGTGGTCAGTAAAGGAGACACAGCCAGTGATTACAGGCAAAAACAGGACAAATGGGATAATTATCTCAAAAGTGAACAATTCTGACATTGAAATAGTACAGGGAGAACCACAATAACTAATGGGGTAATAAATAAGTATAGGTTGATGCCCTGTGCTAATTCCATCCACCATCAAAGCTATACTGAATAAATAAATTCTAAGCTAAGAAACAAAATACCATCATCAACAATAAGCAAACGAAAATACCTAAATACAAGATGAATACATAAGCAGATACATGAATAATCAAAATACAAGAAGTACCACATATGACACATGTGAGAAGGGGCTACTTTATGACACCCCGTACCAGATAGTGTCCCCGTACCAGATAGTGTCCCCATTACTTCACATTGAATCCACTTCCTGCCCTGTCCTTTAGTTCTGTCAGAGAATTGTTCTGGTTCTATGCAGTCACAAAGAACAAAATGTTTTGACGCATTTAAGTATACGTCATTCCAGGAGTTTAATATTCGTAGTTTGTTGTATAATACTTCAGACACACATTTTGTTCGCCTATTTTCTATAATAGCCCAACAAATACTTTAAATATAATCTCGTTATAAATTTTACATTTTTATTTCCTCCTGAATCTTTCTTTGAAAAATTAATCACGTAGTATTAAATTTCACATTAAAAAAAAAAATATCAAAATCTTAAGTTTCATCTAAGAACATTTGTAATTATTCTCAAACTTGCAAGTTAGGGTATCAAAGATGGTAAGCTCGTGGGGATTCTAACAATGGCTTTGCGCCCCGACCAGAAGTTGATCTGCTAAAATTGAAATACTATTTCAACCAAAATAGAAATAAATTGTTACGCGTCCTGTTCCTGATATATCCCTTACATTTAACAAAAAGCAATATCATGTCACTAATCATGACATTTTCCATTTCAAAGAGTCTTAACAATGTAAGCTTTACATTTTGTATAGGAGGAGTATAGCAATCTTGTGTAGTATAAATCCTTGAACTGTAAAGGGATCTCTAGAAAGAATCAATAAGTGTTCTCCAGAATACAATAATGAAAAATAGTCAGTCAATGGTATCTGCTTGTGCAACCTGAGGCTTTGAGAGGAGTAACAAGCTTGTCTCTTAATTGTAAGGACTGCAGAGAAGGAACTAGACAATATACATTGGCTTTCAGGATTGCTGCCACTTACAGAAAATCTGTAATATATAATGGAGGAATGTTATATCAAACCAAGCTTCTAATCCAAGTATGGAGCTCTAAGATTTAAGGATGAATTTGTTACAACTTGGTGAATAGTTCATCTGGATTAAAGTACATCCAAGTGATTTCAGTGTGTGATTAATATGGCTGTGCATTACACTTCGAAGCAACCTTGCCTTCTACTGTGTGTAATGGTTTTAATATTAAAGATTACAGATGCGTTTAATTTGACTCCTTCTTCAAGTTTTCCTCCACTTGAGACATTAGCCACCGAATTGGTGACAGAATTTTCTGTTGATGAATCAACAATAAGTAAAACTTCAGCATTACCAGTTGGTGAGTTATTTTAAAGATATAATAGAACAAATATTGCTTTCAAATCAATGGCATGTTACGGCAGAGTACCTCTGTAGCAGACTACACTGGATTAAATTTCTAGTGTAGCCCGTTGCCGTTTTCTCTCAACCAATCTTCAAGACTTATTTTCTCAGTGTAGCCCTTCACTCTTGAATGGTTTAAATTCACTCCGGGGCCTCTGTAACCTACTAATCTCAAGTATGTACTGCTTAAAAAAAAAGGCTTCAATGTTCCAATGGAGTTGTTTTCAATGTAGCCTCCAATTCTTAAGTTGCTGCCTGTTCCATTGTAGCCCCATAGCCTTTCGTTTTTCAAATTCCCCAGTCCAGAAGGGTATTGTTTGTGATAGTATGAAGAGGGTCACTTTGTTTTGTTTTGTACATGATCCTCCCTGACGGGAACATGGCAAGACTCCTTTATGGAGCATAGACACCAAGCTATAGCCTGTATAGCAGATGCCAGTCTAAGCAACCGGGACGGAAGTGGCTGAATACTGGGTTTTCACCCTACTCTTTTTGAGAAATGTTCAGAGAACCAGGTTGGGTGTGACTGTTTTAATATCTGAACCGATGGCTTAATGTTCCCTATGAAGGACGGCGAACTGCCATTCAATCATTGCCACTTTTCGCAACAGCTGAATGGAGAGCAGGAGCTGCAAACGACATACCTCCGCTTTGATGATCAGCATATCTGTCTGCATAGCTGTGGAAAAACGAGTTAGACCTGATCAAGGTGTAAACCTGGTACCTTCAGCATCTCAGTCATGCGCTCTATCGACTGAGCTACCTGACTCTCCTAAAGGAGCACTAGATCGAAAAGTCAGGGCACTTGTTTTTGCGAATTTCACAGTTTACTTATCCACAACAGAACTTCATGCCTCCATGGCACATAGACGATGTGAGGGCAAAGGTTATTTTGAACATTAATATTAACCAGAGAATTACTATACCGTTGCATGTTAGATAAGCATTCAATTTTTTGGGGGGTTGGAAGAGGGGGCCTCCAAAAAAACTCCCTCACTTTTTGGTCTAGTACTCCTTATAACATTATTTCAATTATTTTAGGAACTATTCACTACTGTACCAAAATCTGTGTGGTTTGTTTTTTTAACTTAAAATTTCAGTACAAAAGTGAATATTTGGACTATGACTATTAAAAAATGGCTTACGCATTGGGACCTTTTTTGTTAGTATCATGAGACAAATATTTATACAATGTTCTTCAAAGATAGTGAAATATATATACATATATGAAATAACTGCTTGAAAGTTTTCTTATATTTAAGCATAGACTGCAATTATGGCCAAAAGTGGTTGGACAAGTCCCTGCTCTCCTCCATCAAGGTTATAAGGCACAACTTTTGTGTTTTAATGCAAAGCGCACAACATTGAAAGGGTATAAATTGGGAAAATCGCTGAAATTATCTTGGTGATTTTGTCCTAATACTTAGTACCAAGATTGTGGTCCTGAAAAGAATTTTTAATTTGTAAAAAAAAAAAAAAAGAAAAGAAAAAGGAAAGATTATTGTTTTAATGAAATGTCACGCTTCAAAGTTAGATTTCATAGAAGTTTTAATTTGATTTCATTTGTAATGACTGTGGCTCTAGAGTATGAATTACTGGCAATAAACTAGAAATTTCTTCTGTCTGTAAAGATACACACAGATGGACATAGTCATCTCAATACAAAATGTAATCATTTAATTGTAGCATGAATCATTTTGTGAAGGTTTTAAATTTGTGATGGTTAATTTGTCAGGATACATATTTTATTGGTATTAAATATGAGGTAATAGTCATCCACCTACCATGATACAGTCCAAGGGAAATGATCAATTATATAAGATCAGGGTTTGAAACCTCTTGAGGATTGTTGACAATGAGGGGGATGGAACTGCAATCCCTGACAAAAGTAAATGAAACAAAATCTGCTGCCTTTGTCCTTTAATACTGTCAATACGACGTCTGGATCGTTTGACTAACCCACCTCCCTCCACACCTCCCCCCCCCTCACAGCTCCCCAGAAGGTAAACAGGTCCTTAAATCTTTGCTTCAATGTCTTTAATAAATAATTTATGATACATTGTCCTAAAAAGTGCAGCAATTTGGGCTTGACATGGACAAACCAAAGTTCTCAAAAAGCTTGGATTTTTTTTTAAAACATCATGTTGGAAAGATTAGGGAGTGAGTCTAAAATTGTTTCTTGTAGTTTCCACTTAATTCTTGAATTCCTATTTCGTACTTTTCATAAGACTACTTCTTCTCCCTGTTGCCATCTCACAAAAATGAAATATGAAATTCCAACCTAAAAGGTTAGTTACCTGTAGTGAAATAAATTCTTGAAAAAGGCTAATCTGATCACAATGTAGAAAAGGCAAATATGATCACCATGTAGTAAAGGCAAATCTGATCGCCATGTAGTAAAGGCAAATCTGATCACCATGTAGTAAAGGCAAATCTGATCATTATGTAGTAAAGGCAAATCTGATCACCATGTAGTAAAGGCAAATCTGATCACCATGTAGTAAAGGCAAATCTGATCACCATGTAGTAAAGGCAAATCTGATCATGTAGTAAAGGCAAATCTGATCACCATGTAGTAAAGGCAAATCTGATCATTATGTAGTAAAGGCATATATGATCACAATGTAGTAAAGGCAGATATGATCACAATGTAGTAAAGGCAAATATGATCACCATGTAGTAAAGGCATATATGATCACCATGTAGTAAAAACATATGATCACAATGTAGTAAAGGCAAATATGATCACCATGTAGTAAAGGCATATATGATCACAATGTAGTAAAGGCATATCTGATCACCATGTAGAAAAGACAAATCTGATCACAATGTAGAAAAGGCAAATCTGATCACAATGTAGAAAAGGCAAATATGATCACAATGTAGTAAAGGCAAATATGATCACAATGTAGTAAAGGCAAATCTGATCACCATGTAGAAAAGACAAATCTGATCACAATGTAGAAAAGGCAAATCTGATCACCATGTAGTAAAGGCAAATCTGATCACCATGTAGAAAAGGCAAATATGATCACCATGTAGTAAAGGCAAATCTGATCGCCATGTAGAAAAGGCAAATATGATCACCATGTAGTAAAGGCAAATATGATCACCATGTAGTAAAGGCAAATCTGATTACAATGTAGAAAAGGCAAATCTGATCACCATTTAGAAAAGGCAAATATGATCACCATGTAGTAAAGGCAAATCTGATCACAATGTAGAAAAGGCAAATATGATCACCATGTAGTAAAGGCAAATCTGATCACAATGTAGAAAAGGCAAATCTGATCACCATGTAGAAAAGGCAAATATGATCACCATGTAGTAAAGGCAAATCTGATCACAATGTAGAAAAGGCAAATATGATCACCATGTAGTAAAGGCAAATCTGATCACCATGTAGTAAAGGCAAATATGATCACCATGTAGAAAAGGCAAATCTGATCACCATGTAGTAAAGGCAAATCTGATTACCATGTAGAAAAGGCATATCTGATCACAATGTAGAAAAGACAAATCTGATCACAATGTAGAAAAGGCAAATCTGATCACCATGTAGAAAAGGCATATCTGATCACAATGTAGAAAAGGCATATCTGATCACCATGTAGTAAAGGCAAATCTGATCACCATGTAGAAAAGGCAAATCTGCTTACCATGTAGTAAAGACAAATCTGATCACCATGTAGAAAAGGCAAATCCGATCACCATGTAGAAAAGGCAAATCTGATCACCATGTAGAAAAGGCATATCTGATCACCATGTAGAACAGGCAAATCTGATCACCATGTAGAAAAGGCATATCTGATTACATTGTAAAAAAGGCATATCTGATCACAATGTAAAAAAGGCATATCTGATCACGATGAAGAAAAAAACACCACATACTGAGCACTCTTTATTCAAAAACTTGGCGCAAAGAAGGCGTGTGGACATTTAAAGGCAATATTTGCTTGATTTAAAGTGTAAACCATGTTAATATGATAAAAGTCTGCAATATCATTTCATATCATATCACTTGACACTTTTTTCTAAATCCTTACAGTACATGCAACTTAGCAAGTTTGTATGTAAAGATGACCCTTTAATATTCGTTAATTGCATTGTTTTTCAAATTGATTAACCCCTCTGATCTTGTCACTTTATCATGGCCCTCATATCTAACCATAGGCCACTCCCGCCTCTATTTGTCTGGGCCTGTCCAACTATAACAAAGCCCAGAGGGCCCAGACTCAACCAGGTGGTCCAAACCTCATTGCCAGCCAACCTCCATTGTCAATGAAACGCCTCATACACATTCATCTACACTGACGGCTCAAAAGAGGGTGGAATTTAAAAAGACCGCTGCAGCTGCCATCACCCAGAAAATCACTCTCAGTTGCAGGCTACCCAGCAACTCATTCTTATTTTTGGTCAAAATAAAAGCCATTCTGTCCACCCTCAGCTACATGGAGTACTCAACCACTTTGTGATCTTCTCTGACTCTGTCCTCACAACCTAAAATTGGAAAATACCACCATCCACCTTATCCTCCCAAAACTCCTTTCCACCCCTTAACTGCTATAAAGGTAGCGGCTATATAAAGGCATCCTTATCTACTGGATACCCACCCAGTCATGTGGGCATCACTGGCAATGAAAAAGCAGACTTGACTATTATACAAACATTCAAATAACCCCTTCCCCAAAACCCATGCTGACATAAACCTCTCTTGGCTTCTCATGTCTACTACTGCTGGCAAACCAGCTAGGACACTCGGTGGGCCACACAGTATAAGTTAGCATATTTCTTTACAGTTTCCGCATTCTGTTCTGATACATTGCTGACCGTGACATGTACAGGAAAATGCAGCATTAAGAAATGAAACAAGATGCATGCATGCAGGGCAGGGAGAAATTTATTAGGTGAAAGTTAACATAAAATTATCCACTGCATGACAAATAAATTTCCCTTTATCCCATTTATACTTTGATGCATAAAGATCTTCATGCATCATGGTACTTCTGAATTAACTCTGCATGTATATAATTGCATAGTAATTTTGTATTATCCCTTAAGACTTGATGCTTATAATGGACAAATAGATAAGAATGTGGTCCGACATTTAAGAAGGAACTCTTATGCTTTTAATTGTTGTCATGTATGGCAACTTCCTGAAGCCATGTAAATATGATACTTTCAAAATGAAACACACATTTTTATGAACTGAACAGTTGTTGGAAATAGATATGTAATAGTATACAAGGCTTTGATACTGAGTATTGTAGTTAAGTGTTGTAAAGAAGATCTTAACAATTTTAGAACGTTTATGAATTTGTTGGTAACTTGGTACTTTACACCCTTGCCTTGAAACTATATTTGTGCTCCTCTCGTAAGTTATAAAGACCTGCACCCTTTGTGTGAGGAAATTAGGGTGAAACAATGGAAATTGGAGACTGCATGCCAACTCTTGAAACATTAGTGCCTAACACACTGGTGCCTTGAGCCCCCCTTCAAAAAATCCTAGCATGGATTCTGCCCCATCCCCTCCCCTCTATTTACACATGGTTAATGTGTATTTGATGTAAATACATGTAGTAACCCTTGCCTCATTGTAGAAGCTGTTGTACTATCTTGATGTTTGGTTGACAGATCTTTGAGACAATAAATGTGAGAGTTATCACATTGGCGTCGGATGGGAGCAGGCTGGTGTACCATTACATTATTACCTTGATCCAAACTTCTCTAAAATGGAGTCACCAAGTTGTGCAAGTTGGAATCTAATGTAAACAAATTTTCACTTTAGGAGTCTTGAACCAGGGGTCATAGGAAGGGTCATCTCCCAGGGGGGAAAGAAACACCAAACCCCCATAAACAAGCAGACAAATTGCACTGGTAATAAGGCTGCACTGGTAATAAGGCTGCACTGGTAATAAGGCTGCACTGGTAATAAGGCTGCACTGGTAATAAGGCTGCACTGGTAATAAGGCTGCACTGGTAATAAGGCTGCACTGGTAATAAGGCTGCACTGGTAATAAGGCTGCGCTGGTAATAAGGCTGCACTGGTAATAAGGCTGCACTGGTAATAAGGCTGCATCAAACATTGCTACTAATCAAGAAATTTTGGAGAAGTTTATTTTGTCAATTTTCAGAAAGTTCTTTTATTTATACTGTAGCCTCATTGATAGTACAAACGTGATAATATTTATATAAAATAATCCCACTTATGTTGTTTCACCACTGCTTTTCAAATTTGGTGATCTTAGGAAAGATTTTTCGTAAAAGAAAATTTTGTCTCACAAACTTTCTTACCAACTTAAAACAGTTAGAAAGTAACCCCTGCTCCTACACACACCTATTTACCTTTCATTTGATTTCTTCATTGAGTGTTGTATGGAGTTCGTTTTCGTGGGCAGATTATAAGGTAATGAGGTGCCTGTTGTCAAAATATAATGATGCTTAATGCTCTCGCTGGGTGGGGAATTCCAAACATGCAGCACTTTGCAATTTCCTGCTTTGATGCGTTGAGCCTTTTCCCCTTCCAGTTGACTTTTTAATAAACAGAAGAATATCATTACATATTAGATGTAACAGGAAGTGAAAATGGAATTTTTTTAAAGGAAATATAAAGGAAAAGTCATTTTGCATAGTTTTCATGAAAAATATAAAGAGGTGCAAATGTGTCATGTGAAAGAAATGTAAAAAAATCATTTAAATGATAAAACTGCAAATGCAATAAATGAATTTGGCTGGTTGTTTTGACATGTAGTTTGAACATGTTATAATCAAATAAATTTAGCTGGATTTACCAATATATGAATTATACTTGCTGATGACCAAGAAATGTATACATTTTGACAGGTTATGTCCAGGTAATTGAAATGAGTTTAAGAGAAATTGGGATGAGGGTGGGATGGCATGGTGGACAGGATGGAATGTGGAGGAACTCCCAAATTGATAATAAACTCCATGTCATCCAGCCCACAATTCCGATCAAATCCACCATAAACAACCTCTCTCGTATCGACAACGTTCATATTACCCATCTTAGAATTGGTCACACCCACCTCACTCACTCCCACCTCCTTATTGGTTCCCCCGAACCCCTCTGTAACAATTGCCACTGCACCCTCACAATCCATCACGTTCTCTTTGCTTGCCCCCTGTACAACCTTCCCAGAGCTTCCCTCGCTCCCCACAACTTAATTGCTGAGTTCTTCCAGAAAAATCCTCTGAATAAAATTATTTTCTTTCTTCATCATGCCTCCCTCTACAACCATTTTTAATTCTCCTCTTCCACCCCCTCTCTACTTTGTTTTTGTTTCAACCATGCACCTCCACTCTCAATCACAGTTTTCTGACCTTTTGTTCTTGAATTTCTCTCATTCTCCCCCTGTTTCCTTTCTTTCGTACCTCTAGAATGATCTGACCTCTCAGGCACAATTTGACCTTTGTTGTCGTGGTGCCGTTAAGCCCTCATTAAACATCAAACAATAGGACAGGGTGGGATGGCATGTGGGACAGGGTGGGTTGCATGTGGGACAGGGTGCCTGGCATGTGGGACAGGGTGCCATTGATTGTGAAACATGGTGGTTCATGGCATGTAGGACGGGTGGGATGAAATATGGGACAGTTGGACAGGATGGGAATGGAATGGGGAGCAGGGTGGGATGGCATTGGAACAGTGAGGGATGGTGTGTGGGACAGAGTGGTATGGCATTTTGGGCAGGGTGGCATGGCATGTGGGACAGGATGGCATGTGATGGAATTTCATCTGGATTTCAGTTCGAATGGCATGTAGGACAGGGTGGGATGGTATGTAGGACAGTGAGGGATGTGACAGGTTGGCTTGGTATGTGGGATATTGTATATGGTGGGATCAGGGGTGTAACTAGACTTTGACCACAGGGGGTGTAAGAAAATATTCCCGATGAAAATTTGCACTTATAAGCGATATACATGTGTTTACAATCACACAATATAGAACAATTGGGAACAGACTCTCCCTCAAACCAGTATCATCCCCAGATATTTTGTCTGGGGGAACAGTATACTAAAGTACAAAAAAAAAAAAAAAAAAACCCTCCCCAAAAAACAATGGAACTGCAAAACAGCATTTACCCGTGTAAGTGTCCCTCAGGAGACGTCCAGGTGGCTAAGCCCCCGGTAATATCTGGGAATTTCTTGTTTTTGTTGCCCCAGAATGGCTGCAAATCAACACAAACTGACAAAATTTAAATAATGAAAAAAAAGATACTTTCAAATTCCAATGTCAATATCTATAGGTTACCAATTCTGAACAGGTTGAAGAAAAATTTCCCTTGAAAAAATGGTTAAAAATGTTATTGAAGAAAAGAAGAAGATTTGAAATTCTAGTGTATTCTAAACACTGTCAGGCAGAGGAGAAATTTCTCCTGGAAATTAAGAAAATGTGGGCAAAATTGTTGGGTTTATGGCTTAAAATCAACACAAAAATCCTAAATGTAATTGATGTAAAAGAAAAGAAGAACATTTTAAATTCTAATTTTGAAATGTACTCAGATATCCATTTCTAAACAGACAGAATAGAAATTGAGAAAATTTGGTAAGAAGTATTAGCTTCATGGACAAGTCTCCTTCCTTCAGCATGCATCCCTCTACAACCATATTTAACTCTCCTCTTCCACCCCCTCTCTACTTTGTTTTTAGTTTTACCCATGCACCTCCTCTCTCGATCACAGCTTTCTGGCTTTTGTTCTTGAATTTCTCTCATTCTTCCCCTGGTCTCTTTCCTTACTACCTCTAAAATGATCTGACCTCTCAGGCACAATTTGACCTTCGTTGTCGTGGTGCCGTTAAGACCTCATCAAACAAACATGGACAAGCTCTATAATGGACCAGGGAGAGAAGCCCTCAGAAGATTTCTTAAGACTTCTAATTTTTGATGCCCAAAAATGGCCCATGATAATCGGGGCTCTGGATTTTAAAATGTGTGGGTGGGCATATTTTATATACATACCCACTTGCCCAATCAGCATCGAGTGGAGATGAATCTGATGATTCGGGAATGATTGAGATGTAACTCTAATTTAAACAGTACATCAGACATTTTACATCTCTCCCTGATTACAGTAGGTGCCCCAAGTATGATGTTGTCTGATCTTGAAGCCCATTCAAAGGAAATGGTTCTGATATCTTGATGATTTGGGCATGTTTGTGATGTATCTCTGGTTCAAACAGTACAACCAACATTTTACATCTCTGCCCGACTAAGTGCCCAATTATGATGTTGTCAGCATCGTGAAGATTATATGGTTAGAAAGACATGATCCTAACATCTGAATGGAGCAAGACTGAGATATATTCTGATATTAGTACTGTACATCAGACATTCTATGCATCTCTGCCAGACTAAGATCAATGTCCGGCCAACTGGGGAGGAGAGGGCGGGTGGGGGTTGTACGGCTACGAAGATAACAAAACAACTATGACTTCCATTTTCAAAAGTATTTTTTCTTTTTGCGAAGAAACAAAATTAACATAAAGGTATAAACAATAATTTTCCCACAATTTTTTTCTTAAATACTGGGCCAATTGCCTGACGAAATAGTCAAAATTGGAATTGCCCTTTAAGTTACGCCCCTGGGTGAGATGTCATCTGGATTTCAGGTGTAATGGCATGTGGGATAGGATGGAGTAGCCTGTGGGACAGGGCAGGATGATACAGGGGGATGACATGTGGGGAAGGTGGTATGGTATGTGGGGCAGGTGGCTTGGTATGTGGGACGGGTGGCAAGGCATGTCATCTTATTTACAGACCTGCGTGATGGCATATGGATCATGTGGTGGAATGGTATCTGAATTTCATGTATGATTTCCTGTAGGGAGGGATTATAGGATGATATGGCATGTTGAACAAGAGGATTGGATGGCATGTGGGACAGAGGATGGAAAGTGACAGTGATATTAATGGCAAGGGAATTTGTATTGTTTGCGATGTCTGATGAGGTATAAATTGCATCTTATGAGGTTACAAAAAAAGTTAATTTTGACAGCTAGGTTATTGAAATATGGAAATGAATTTTATTGTGAAAAACAGTAACTTATCTCATGTCAACAACTTATCTCATGCCAACAACTCATCTCATGTCAACAACTTAAGAGTGCAATTTTCAGTTATTTTGTAGACCTCTAGTAGCTAGTAGGGAATTGCTGGGCCCCCAGACATTGTTGATAGATATCATTTCATACATTACAGTTATTAGTCTTATTACTTTAGCAAATGACATGTAAATCTCAGCACAGATATGTCAATCAAACCAATAATTCTCCCTCAAATTTCAATTCCAATTGTGAACAGCGGTTGGTATTTGTACTTATATGTTAATTGTGAAATGTATGCAATTTTCATGTCAGAGTTATAGATTTGAATCAATTGTTATAGATCATCAAAGAGAGACCATGATTGTCAAACTTTGACATCACAAATTGTAATTCACTTGCATTACCCACAACTTCTGCATGATTATGAAAAAGGTTTTTAAGAATGTAACAGTCTTTTTGTAAAGTGGAAGTCGGTAAGATCGCTGTGGTAGTAGAATGTCTTTGAATGATTTTAATTGCATTCTTTGGTTGCCTTTGAAATAGCTAAAATTTGATATCATGCTGCGTTATGATAAAGTTACTTTCATGGTCACATTCATGTAGCTGCCTGCTTTAGCACCGAGAGCACATTGAGAGCATTGTGCACTGAGAGCAACGTGAATTCCTTATCTTTTCTCTAAAACTTTTCATTTCGTTTACACTTTACTTCCGCTTTTTCACCATAAAACTTGTTCTATTCTTATTTCTTCGGGATTTTTATTTCTTCGGGTTTCTCATTCTGTGGATGGGCATCTGCTTTTGGTAAGATCGTTTTTTTGTTTCTTTTCTCCCGTTTTGTCCAGACCTTCACACCCTTTTCGATACTATACAGCGGTCCTCCTATAGTAGTTCCGCAATTTTTGTTCTCGTTGCCTTTGGTCTTTCGGCCCTTGGTTTTTTCTTCATCATGACGAAACGCTTGTGCCTTGACCTTGACCCTCCCTCCCCTCCCCGTGACCCACCTGCTACCTCCATTGACCATTCTTTAGCCCCAATCCCTAAAATTCTAATCATACATGCCACCATTAAACAAGAATGCTTTAAAAGAGTTTCCCCTTTTCTCACACACATAGCGCTTCACGGCCTTGTCGGTACCCTCCCCAATGTCTCTACCCTTGGATCCGGCGATCTCCCCTTCTCTCCACCAAAACCCTAGCAAGCACTGGTATTGACATTACAGTCAGGCTTTGTCTGGGTGCCTACAGAGAACATCAAACGATTGCAGAGGATACAAAACAAAGCTGCACGTATTGTCACTAAAACATCAAAACGTGACAGTATTACAGCGGCGTTAAAGCTTTTGCACTGGCTACCAGTTGAAGCTAGAATCGAGTATAAAATATTGTGTTTAGCCTACCAGTGTATAGACGGATCAGCACCAGAATACCTCTGTGAGCTTCTGTCCATCTATCAGCCAAAAAGGTGTCTCAGGTCTAGTGACAAGCAATTGCTGGATATACCAAAGTGGAGACTAAAATCTTTTGGGTACAGGTCTTTCACAGTGGCAGCCGCCAGAAAATGGAATGATATTCAAATCCATGAAAGACATTAAATTTTTGAATACGTTTAAATCTCAGCTCAAAACATATTTGTTTAAGAAGTATTTTTGATTTTTATTATAATTTAATTTAATCATTTATTTACATTAACCTATCATTTGTATTGTATAAGCGCTTTGAGCATACTCCACAGTGTGGATTAAGCGCTATATAAATGTTCCTATTATTATTATTATTATTATTACAGGACCTACCCAATCACTAGCCTTCATGTTGAAGCCAACGAACCCCCCTTTCTGCTAAGGTGTAGAAAGCTTATCCTCTCCTATGCTTTTAAAGCCTCACCAACACCCAGAAACCTGTTTACAACCTCATTAGGTACCCCAATTTCTCCACCCTCTTTGATAGGACTAAAACCCTACCCCTCCCCTCAGCTAACGCATCAAATCAGACCTTCTTCCATCTCAGCATCAATCCCACCACTCTTTATCAGACATATGCTGGTAGTTACATTAATTATCATATTTCGATCTGGTACAGCCTCTTGTTCATATCTAGAAGATCTTGATTATCAATGCTTCCTAAGTCAGAAGGGTTGATTAATAATAGGTGGGAGTTGCTGAAATAATATTGGTTGCTTCCGAAATTATTTTTAGATTCTACTATGCTGGAACGGGAAATATGTGATACTAAGATAACATTTGTATGTCTTTTGTAAGGTATAGATGGCTTAAGAGTATTCAGCATTAATTGGTAGAAGTCAGTGGTGTAGTTACAGAGGGGTAAGGGGG
This sequence comes from Chiridota heheva, assembly GCA_020152595.1. Lineage (NCBI taxonomy): Eukaryota > Metazoa > Echinodermata > Holothuroidea > Apodida > Chiridotidae > Chiridota > Chiridota heheva. The sequence goes on along the minus strand of JAIGNY010000010.1, from coordinate 154,125 downwards.
GAGGGGTTTGGAGCCCTCCACTTTTCCGAGGAAATTTGCAAAAATTGTTAATAGTCTGAGGTTTTTTCTATCATTTTTGCTTGGAAAAAAAAAAAAAAAATTTGCTATCAGAAGTGGGCTAACTTATACTACTTTGTCTTGGGAGGGGATCTAAGGACCTTCTCGAATCCCTCACTTTTTTTAATGCTGGTCACGCTACTAGTAGAAGTGTATAATTGAAGCCAGGACAAAATGAAAGCTTTTTTTTTTTTTAAAAGAACGTTGTTGTTTTTTGTTTATATATTTTAATTTCAAATAAGAAAATGCATACAAAATAATTCTTGGAAATACACCAACATTGTATGAAATCCCAATGTTGAATTCAACTCACTGTCACCAGTCACTTTTTAAATTTTTAATTAAAAAAATTCATAGGAGCTGTCAGTTGATAAGTGAGAGCGGTTTGTTTTTGCTAATCCATGGGAGTTTTTGAAATAACAGATGTCATTGAAGAAAGAGAGGATTATGAGTGATTTGTACCTTTATATAATCTAATGTTTCCAGTTCTATCATGTGTAAAAAGAGTATAGGAGTTCTAAGGACCCTCAAAACACACTACATGATTTGGCTTCCATATTAATGCATTTCATATCTCTAAAATGCATAATTTCTTAGAGCTGGTGGGGCCTTTAGTTTTGGTTATCTCCCATAAAAATACCTCTCGCCGCTTATGGTTGCTCCCCCTCCCAAACAAAAATCCTGGCTACACTTCAGTGCTGAAGACTTTAAAAAGCTGAATCGTATCACTTTGAGAGCTCATCACCTGTAAAAACTGTAGCTGTGGTGCTCAAGATCTTAACCTTGTTACCCTTCATCTGGGCTATAGATCATACCATATCGCACTCTGCAATTTCTGGAAATCTAATTTAAATAAAATCACATGGCCAAAATTCATGTGTCCTTTATGGACCAATGGTATACTAGGGGAATCTTTATGGACAATTAAATATGGGGGAAATCTTGACCATTTACAGAATTCATGCTTGATATTGGACCAATCTTATCCAAAAAATGAAGAAAAAAAAGAAAGAAAGAAGAAAATACCCCCAGCAGTTGATTGGTCAAAGAGCAGGAGAAATAACATTTGGCTAAACTAGGTTTGAAAAGGTCGTAGTGACTAGGGGATATACTTTGGGCAGAAGGAGTAATGAAGAATCTGGGCAATCATGGCACAAGAATGTTTTGCCCTTTCCTAAATCAGCCTACATGGATAAAATTTGTTTGCTGACCCCTGGGCCCTCACCCACCTCCCCTAACTCGGAGCTGGAAATAATCTTTTAGATTTCTTGAGTAAGCAAGAGTATAATGTGGTAAATTTGTGCTCTAAAATTGTTCCCCTTGTAATTGTGCGATGAAAAGTACATTGAATTACGAAAGAAGGAAGTATATAAAGATGAATTCACAACATTAATATTATTTCTGTTGCAATTTTTCATGGGAAGATTTTCAACACCTTTATTCAGAACCGTGGAAATTGTATCATTGATTGCAACACCGCCCCAACTATAGTAATCTGGCGTTATCTCTGGCTAGAGGAACAGAAGATTGTTCACAAATATTTATTTTCTTAAAATTGAATTAAGTAATATTTGTATTTTGTTTCTTCCAGGTAATACAACAGTTTGTGATGTATTCAACGGGGGGTGCAGTCATTTTTGTTTCACAGCTCCTGGTGGAGGGCGACAGTGCTCTTGCCCCAATGGTCTAGTTCTCGCAAACCATGATAGAACATGTGCCCGTGAGTATAATTGATCATTTTGGAGTATAATTCAGTGTTTCTGTGTATCTGACATCATGAATGGTTGCATTTGGAAATTGCCAGTTAATTTCAGTAAACATGCTGTTCAATAATGGTTTGGTGACATGTTTGTATAAGGTAAATTATTGTGCTTGTAAATTATTTTAGTGCCTGTAAGTATATTTCAACATATTGTATGTGAGTAAGTTTGCAATTTGGGTTTTATTTTGATATTTCCAAATGTACTGTTTTAAGATTTTTTATTTCTTATTTTTATTTCTTATGTTTTATTTTTCATTTCCAGTTCATCGGAATATTGATAAGACTGATCTCAGTGTTTATGAATTCAATTCATTATTTGTGAAAAATAAAAAGTGTTCCTAAGTTCCATATCATTATTAAGGTACACACTCAAGTGTCAGACTGTACCAATTTGTTGTCAAGTCTGCATCAATGAAAATATGAAGTAGGGTCTATTTATACCCATATTCATCCTCATTGGCAGGAATTCTAACAGTAAAAATGAAACAAGTGTGAAAAATGTGGCCTTTTTATCAAATTGCTGAAGCTAAACTAGTTGTAGTATCGTCATTATGCAGGGATGAAAGTTTAGCTTATAATCTTGAATGAAATTCATTCAACAATTCTCCACAATTTCTAAACAGATCTCTTCTGTTCTGAGCAGGAATTCCCCTTTTTTAGCTACCCTTGTTCTCAGCAGGGTATGCTTTGAGCATTGATTAATACTGTCAAGAATTCTCTTGTGGACATTTCTGAATTATTTTCAATCAGCAGAATAAATTAAAATTGATTACATTTTAACGAATGTAAAATATGGAAGACGGCAATTGAGCTAGCTGTGGTTTGCTTAACTGAACGTCTAATTGAGTTATTTTGAATGCTCAACATGATTGCATTATTTATTATGTTGACATTGTGCAAGCAAATGTTGTATGTCAATTTAAAGGATTAGTTCAGGGGTCAAGCAAGTCTCATCTCATTTGACAGAGAAACAAAATAGTGATGAAAGCATTCAAAAATCTTTTTCATTAAGGAGATAACTTAGTTTTAAAGTTTGATAACATTTGTGTAGAAATGAGTGAAATCGGACTAGTTGTGATGTCATAGCCTTAGATTCTTCATAGTCCTTATTCCTGGCTTAAAAACCTTGGGATATGTTAAAAAATAGTAAACTGAATCTAATAAGTGTATTTATAATGTACCACCTGAAGAAAGTTTGAGAGAAAATAATCTATATTGTGAAATGTTTTAATAAACCTTGTTTAAAATACATTAACAACTGTTAAGAATGTGAGGATGAAGATGCCAACTTTCCATTCCTTACTACACTAGTCATTCTGCATAGATAAGACAGAGCTTTAAGCTTGAATATCTTCTTAGCGGAATAAGATTTTTAAGGCTTTCTTTTACCATTTTGTTAGCTCGACATAAAGAATAGTAGAGCTGAGCTATTCTACTACCCCCGGCATCGGCGTCCGGTAAAAAAAGTTTTGGTTAAGTTTTCATAACTTTAGTTATGAATAGTAAACATTCATATGACTTGGCATAGGGGTAGAGGACATGGGTACTGTTCAATTGAGCATTATTGGGGGTGCTTCCTAATTAGCTTATTTGCATAACAATTAAAATATTTGTATCTATGATATCTCTTAAATTAAAGTGGATGTGGGGATTTTGCTCGCACAAATGATCATATATGTAAAGAGCATTGTCTACACTTAATGTTGAGGTGAAGTGTGCATATTAATTATGTTATTTGCATAACAATAAACTTTTGTACAAAATGTTCAACATTCATGAGCACATAATTTGAGTTCTTCATGATGTACATTCATGTAACTTGGCACAGGGGTAGAAGATATGGGTACTGTTTAAATGAGTATGATTGGGGTTGTATGTGTATACTAATTAACTTATTTGCATAACAATGACAATTTTGTCAGGTTATAGTTTTGGTTAAAGATTTTGGTTAGTTTTCATAATTTATTAATGGTTTACATTTATGTGACTTGGCATAGGGGTAGAGGATATGGGTACTGTTCGAATGAGCATTATTAGGGTGTGTGTGCATACTAATTAGCTTATTTGGATAACAATGACAATTTTGTCAGGTTAAAGTTTTGGCTAAAGTTTTTGGTTAGTATAACTCAAGTTATGAATGGTGTACATTCATGTAACTTGGCATAGGGGTACTGTTCAAGTGAGCATGATTAGGGGTTGTATGTGCATACTAATTAGCTTATTTGCATAACAATAACGATATTTGTATCTAGGATATCTCTTAAATTAAAGTGGATGTGGAGATTTTGTTTGTACAAATGATCATATATGTGAAAAGCATTGTCTACACTTAATGTAGAGGTGAAGTGTGCATATTAATTATGTTATTTGCATAACAATAAACTTTCGTGCAAACTTTTTAACATTCATGAGCACATAACTTAAGTTATTAATGATGTACATTCATGTAACTTGGCACAGGGGTAGAAGACTTGAGTATGTTGAAATAAGCATGATTGGGGTTGTGTGTATAAACTAATTAACTTATTTGCATAACAATGAAAATATTTGTTGGTCAGGATGTATTGGCATGTTAGACAGGGTTTATTGGCATGTAGAACAGGGTGGGTTGGCATGTGGAACAGGATGGGTTGGCATGTGGAACAGGGTGGGTTAGCATGTGAAAGAGGTGGGTTGACGTGTGGGACAGGGGGGAATGGCATGTGGTGGGATATCATCTGGATTTCAGTTGTGATGGCATGTGGGTCATGCAAGTGGTGGAATGACATACAGTATCTGGTTTTCAGGTGTGATTGCATGGAGTATAGATGTGGGATGACATTGGGGACAGGTTGGGATGGAATGTGGGACATTCTGGAATATGCACTATTAGCGGTGAAGGGATTTATATCATTTCCAATGTCTAGTTTGTCATACGTTAAGCAATATTGTTTTGCATAATTTTGCTTTAATGTTATTGTGCATTTTTCATGTTGCTTGACTTTGCTTGACACACATACTTTTTTTAAATTGGAAGTTGTATAGCAATCCAGGATGTAGTTATAGGAAAGTGTATGGGCTGGGGGAGGTACAGGTTGTAAAGGGGGTCGAATGGCAGGCAATCTTTTATTGACATTGGCAAGTCAGGGCCTCTCCTTTTTTTGTTATCAAATTAATAGAACTAAAAGAGGTGTTGTAGTTGTAAAAACTGCTAGCTTTTACATGTTTTCTGAGTGTCTGGGTGAGGTAACCTTGAGCTTTTTTTTTGTCTTGAAATATCTGGGAAAACTTAAAAGAAATTTTGAAGCTTGTAGTGCAAATGAAAATGTAAGTGCATCTTTCAGAGCTCAAGTAATTTGAAATGATCTGCCCTACTACCCTATATATTTCCCTCTATCAGCCCATTCTCTATACTAGCTTTGGATAGTCGAGCATACAGTTCTAGTCACTGATTTTGTGTGATGGTTGTTGCTTTGGGGCGCTTCGCCTATAGGCCTCGCCAGGGTCCCGTAAGCGGGCACACAGTGTTAAGTGGGCCACATTTGACATTTTAGTTCGAACGCATTGGTGGGGAACTGTTCTATATTGTGTGATTGTATAAGCACAATGTATATCTTTTTGAATAAGTCGGGCAAATGCAAATTTTTGGCAGGAAAATTTGACTTCCACTCCCCCCCCCCTCCTTTCCTCCTCCCTTCCCGGGCTCGAAGTTAAGTCCATCTTATAAAAGAGGACTTCAAAACTGAGAAACAAAATAGCGAAGAAAGTATTTAAAAATCTTCTTCCGTTTAGGAGTTCCTCACATTCTTAACAGCTATTTATGTGTATTAAAGAAAATATATTTAATTTTCCACACTTTAAAATATCTTTCCTCTAAACTTTTTTCAGGTGGTATATTATAAATATTTTTTTATCCACAAAATCACATGACAAAATTCAACAGCAAGACAAAGACTTTGAGGAATCTAAGGCTATGACATCACAACTAGTCTGATTTCAGTCATTTCCAGGCTACACAAATAACAACAAACTTTAAACTTAGGTATCTCTTTAACAAAATAAGATTTTTGAATGCTTTCTTTACTATTTTATTTCTTTTGAATTCCTCTTTCATACAAGACTAACTTGCTTGACCACTTAATTAATCCTCTAAACCCAACTTATTTTGCTCTTGCAAAGATTTTATGTTGTGCATAGCATTATCAAAGGGGCGGGGGGGGGGGACTTCTTCTTTCTCCTAGAGGGAATTTTCCCCTTCCCCCAATTCGCTGTAACTGAATTGAAGTGGAACCATATAAATACTGTCACATTTAAAACAATTTTGAAAAGAATCCTGGAAATAAATAATCAACCACATTGATTGCAATGAAAGAACTTATAAATGTGGTTTCACAGATATATGTCAGTAAATTTGGCTGTAAATTTGCCTGTACAGTGTTTAACTTATTGATGCAGCCATTTTTGAAGTGAAATCTTATTTTAAATTTTGTAGCTTCAACTGCAACCTGTGATGATGCCACTGAGTTTACATGCCTCAATGGCAACTGTGTTTCTCTTCTCTATGTATGTGATTTGGATGATGATTGTGAAGATTTCTCTGATGAGAATGACACGCTTTGCTGTAAGTAGACCTGCTTTTTTTTTTTGCCTATGATAGAAATTACTTTCAATTGTAAGCTTTTTTCCTTCATTTTAATGGAAAGTTTAGCACAAACATTTGATATTGATGCCTAATATCTCAAACAGCTGTAAAATGGTAAATTTTCAACTAGTTTTGATGAAAGTTGGATGAAATTTGGAAACATTTTAATTAATGTTTTATCTACACTTTCAAATACATTAATGCCAACTTGCTTTTACATTTAGTTTTCTGATGTGTTTGGTTAGATCATACAATCAACATTTTCAAATACAATTATGTACTTTTGTGCCTGTCTTCAACATTTTCAACATAAGAGTATTTTAAGTTAAAGATTCAGGACCTCCTATGCCTATCCATCATCTTACTGGTAATTAGATTTAAAGCTATATGTTAGATTTTGTATTCTAGGTTTATTTAATCTTACTTTCACTCGGCCCACAAATGAAATATGTAAGAATTTATTTATGCAGTGTGTATCTTTGTGCATGTTTTTGAAGGGTTATAGAATGTGAATAATTTTTCTATTAGTGTGAATGATTGCTGAGTATCTTTCACCATGTTTGGATGAGCCCAATTAAATGTTTCCCTTGCATCTTACAGCTGCTGTAGTTGGTCTAAGAAAGTGTATTATGGCCAGAAGCTTTTAACTGCTGTGTGATTTAACTCTTGAAGAATTTAGTATCATTATTACAAATTTTTTGCGGGCAGACTTAAGCTTTTATCACACCAAGAATAGTAAGGGTGAAGGATACATTTCAGAGGTATAGGGAGTGGGGGCAGGGGAAAGCTGCCCCCCCCCCCCTTCCCCTCCTCTGAGAGCTTTCACCGCTTGGTTAAATTCTTTCTGCCCGGTTGGGAGGTAAAATAGGGTAGATTTTAGCATGAAATTAAAGCAAAACTTGTTCAAAATGAAATATCAGCTCTCTCAAGAGTGCATACCTCCCGCCTTGTTGCATATCCAACATGCCTAGAATAATTTTAGAGTTCATTTGATCCGCATACCCAAAATGATCTACCTAAGAAATCCTAGGCCCACCAAGATTCATCCCCAAGTTTTGATCTGTAATGAACATTTGCAATCTGAACACTTGAAGATTATCTTCTGACTGGATTTCTTCTCAAAGCCATACCATTGTTTTCAGTTTTATTAAAGTGAAACATCATTGTTTGAGCTCTAATCAGGCATGATTCACATTCCATCATTTTCCATTCATGGCAGAAACCAATTAATTCATTTTCTTTGATTCCAGAGAACACTTGATGTAAGTCTTTAGAGTTGAGTCCAGAAAATTGATTGTTAGGATCTTCATTCAGAGTGCAATGTCATTGTACAGCACATTCCATTGGAAATTTTTAAGTTAGTCACTCAGTCATGACAGATCTCATCCTAGAACATCACCACCCCTCAATTTCTACCCTTCCCCTGTTCCAATTAGTCTCAAATTGTAATCACGTCTTTCTAAAACAGTAACAAAACCACACACCAAATTTAATCAAAATCCAATAATCAGTTCTTGAAATATCTTGATAACAGACAAACAAACAGAGGGGAAAAACATGTCCCTACCCCCATATGCACCCTTTCGCTGATCCAATGTCTTAAATTTTAATCAATTCTTCCTTAAGCAGTAACAAAACCACACACCAAATTTAATCCAAATCCAATCATCAGTTCTTAAGATATCTTGATGACAGACAAATAAAGGGGAAAAAACATGTCCACTCCCGCCATTTTCACCCTTCCCCTGATCCAATGTCTTAAATTTTATGCACTTCTTTCGTAAGCAGTAACAAACCCACACACTAAATTTAATCCAAATCCAGTTATTAGTTCTTGAGATATCTTTATGACAGACAAACAAGAGGCAAAAACGTGTCCTTACACCCATTTGCACCCTTCCCCTGATCCAATGTCTCAAATTTTAATCACTTCTTCCATAAGCAGTAACAAAACCACACACCGATTCAATTTAAATCCAATCATCAGTTCTTAAGATATCTTGAAGACAGACAAACAGGGCGAAAAAATGTCCCCCCCTTACCTATTTGCACCCTTCCCCTGTTCCAATATGTCTACAATTTTAGTCACTTCTTCGTTAAGCAATAACAAAACCACACACCAAATTTAGTCTAAATCCAATTATCTGTTCTTATAATAAATTTTGATGACAGACAAACAAACAAAACAGCCGAAAACATAACTTCCGTCCAACTTTGTTAGCAAGAGGTAATTATTGGAAATGTTTGGTGAAATCTGGTGAAGATACTTTTTGGAGAGCAGGCGAGTGATTTTTCCAACCCTAGCAAGAAGTGCTCTTCAATTTGCATTTTAGCAAGAAAATTATTCCCAAGGTATTTATGGGTTTTACGTGATATAATCTGTTTGGCAGTTGTCAGGAATGTCCACAGGGCAGTCCTTGATCACCTGCATAAAAGGTCCTGTGCCCATTTTTGAATGTTGACTAATTTGTTTGTATTTCCTCTTTCATGGTATAAGATTAGAAATGATTTTGATAGTATTCACCCTTTCTTCCATTGCAATTCAAGTATATACTGGGTAGGTAGAGAGAGTGGAGGGGGGGGGGGGGGAAGGGGGGGGGCACGCACTTTCACATGTTAGGTATATATACATGTGCCACCCGAACAGTTGCCTTTTTTAAAATAAAATTTTCATAGTGCAGGTGTTAAAAATCCAATCTCTTATAATGCCGGTTTAAAAAAAAAGAAAAATAATGCAGGTTTATTCCTGCTTATGTTATTTCCAGTTCTGTTGATGCAAACTAAAACTATAAAGCCTTCAGTGCAAATATACACGTCTAAGTGGAGATAACTGTGAGAGTGCTTTTTGTGTTATTTATCATACTAGCATTTTTGGATTATTTCCAATGACTACACAGTAGATTCGGGTTTTACCATATTCAGTGTGACATATTGGTCATTCATTTGCTTGAAAGTTCAACCCCTCAGAATTCAAGTGAAAGATGAATTCCCAAGAGTTCTATTGATTCAGTCAAACAGACAAGCATTGTTTTTTTAATATATTTTGAAAGATGAATAATGTTATATAATGAGTTGTTGCAAAGAGAAGGGAGGATAACAGGAAACATCTTTCACAAATGATAAAATATTGCAGTATGTTAGCAATAATGCTTTCAGGATATAATGTAATACCTTTTTCAGTTTCACCATATTTGATAAAGTAGATAACTTGAATTTTAAGGATGTATTTAAGGATGATTTAATGCATGATAAAATAGCTTTTGATAATATTATATAAACAGCAATAATGCTTTCAGGATATAATGTAATACCTTTTCAGTTTCGACCATATTTGATAAAGTAGATAACTTGAATTTTAAGGATGTATTTAAGGATGATTTAATGCATGATAAAAATAGCTTTTGATAATATTATATAAACAGCAATAATGCTTTCAGGATATAATGTAATACCTTTTTCAGTTTCGACCATATTTGATAAAGTAGATAACTTGAATTTTAAGGATGTAATTAAGGATGATTTAATGCATGATAAAATAGCTTTTGATAATATTATATAAACGAATTGATTAGAAGAAGAAAAAATAAATAAAAGTACTTTGTTGTTACTTTTAGAGTACCCAAAGGAATTTTGTAGTTTATATTTAGCATCGACAGTTTTATAATAAGGGAGTGATCGATGCTCGAAGGTATTGCATCATTGTCCCTGAACATGGAAGTTTATTTTCTGATCTTGACACTGTGATCCTGAAGTATTGCTCATTATAATTATCTTTGCATAGTTGCTCACTGGAATCTACGCTTATTTGAGGTCACTCTAAGTTAAGTTTTGAATTCATTAGTGGACAAGATTTGGATGTCTTTCCAATACACATTAAGATAGAACTCGAGGAAAGTTATTTGCTTTTAAAATTTGATCACAGGAAATGGTTGGATATCTGGCCAAATTATCCTGACAGAGAACCTGTCAAAACTAGAATCTGAGCACTTTGTTGTGTGCGTGCCTCTGTTAACCGAGCCATTTCACCATGTTAGATATTTATCCCAAATACAATTTACCCCAGAAATCCGAGGCCCTCAACCTACAACTGATCTTTTTGTCTATAACCACTTCAGGACATACCTACTCCTGACTTTTCACCTAGCTGTGTTATATTCTTGTTTTTGGTTTTTATTTAGGCAATGCATTAATTGTTTTGGGTTCGTATCATGCCAGAAACAAATTGATTAAATTTCCTTTGATACCAGAGAGCAATTAATTTGATTTTCTTAGAAGTCAAGAAAATTTATTGTTTGGATTTCCTCTCTGAGCATGAATTCATAGTTTAAGTCAATTCCATTGGAATATATCAACGTCTCTAGCCCTCCATTCCTGTCTTTCTCTGGTCCCACTATACCCCACTTTTTATTCCCTTCTACCTTAAGCGCTAACAAAAGCATTCACTGATTGTCATCCATTAATTACCTTTTGAGTTAGGTTGATGACAATTATATAAACCAATTACAAACAGTGGCAAAAACGTGTCCTCTGTCCAACTTCATTGGCAGAGGTAAATATGGGGCAAATTTGGTTAAAAGTTCATAATGTACAACTAATTAGAAAGCACAAAGCCACATCCTTGTGGTTACAGGGGCTGCAGACAGTGGTGTGGTGGTAGGGGGCCAGGGAGGGCAACTACCCCTCCCCCAGTGAAGCTTTTTGAGAGGGTACCAAGCACTCAAGGAAGCGCCAAAATCGTCCTAAGAATAAATATTATTAGGACCTGTGGAAATTTTTGTTGATCAATAACTTCTATTTATATACTATTTTCACGTAATATTCCATTTTTGTCCTCCAAAACCACATGAATTTTCCACAGAAATGACAAAATTTCCGGGGACTTTACTCCAAACACAACCATTGGCACTCAAGTGGGCCCCTAGAAGGTACATGAAGATAGCTTGTCAGCAATATTTTATATCTGCCCCTGCCATGAAGGGCAGCAATTTGATTGAATACAGCTGGTAGAAGCTTTTCGAGAGAGCACCGAATGATCACAGGGGTGCAAAAATTGTCCTGAGAATATATTCTTACATACTTTTTGTTAAATGTTTTCTCTCAAAGCTTTATTCTTACATCAAAAACATGAAAACCATTCCTAGACCCCAACTAAAGGCACATATTGTAGTCAATGGGATTTTACAGTTGAACATTCTTTTCAAAATTTATATTCCTTTTAACTAATTTTACTGTGGAATTAACACAATTTTAAGCAATCTTCTGCTACCAAAATCAAGCTAGAAAACAAGCCTACCAGGACGTTGATCCTGGATTAAGCAATTTTCTGCTATCAAAATCGTGAGAGATGCAGTGATTCTGGGGAATTAAGCCCCCAGCGTTCCTACCTGCAGCTTCGCTCCATAGGTGTGACACATTTTAAAGCCCTAATTAAGCCCCCAGCGTTCCTACCTGCAGCTTCGCTCCATAGGTGTGACACATTTTAAAGCCCTTTTTTCTGTTATCGAAACCACAAGAAACGTGGAGCTTTCCGCAAAACCCTGGGTCCCTACTGGTTCTTCACAGCCTTCGCTCTTATATCATGCCTAGAGTTAACACAATTTTAAGCAAGTTCCAGTCTGGCCCTTCTGTGTCAACCGCCAACCTCCACCCTACCCAATAAAGAACATCTTACAAATTTATTTCCTTTAAGAAATCTTCAATTGCTAAAAAAAAAAAAAATCTTTAATTTTGGGCAATTCTCCTTCAATTTTCGTGAAATTTCCTTTATTTTTGGGTAAATTTGCTTCCATTTTTGTGAAATTTCCTTCATTTTGGGAATATTTTCTTCAATATTTAAGAAATTTGTTTTTAATTTTTGGAAAATTATCTTCATTTTGTGGAAATTTTCTTCAATTTGGGGATATTTCCTATTTTCTTTAATTTTGAGGAAATTTATCTTCAATTTTTGGGAAATTTCCTTCAATTTTTGGGAAATTTCCTTCAATTTTTGGCATTTTTCTCCAATTTTTGTGAATTTTTTTCATTTTGGTGATATTTTCTTGAATGTTTAGGAAGATTTCTTCAATTTTCAGTAATTTTCCTTCATTCTGCAGAAAATTTCTTCAATTTTTAAGAAGTTTTTTCCTTTAATTTTCGGAAAGTTTTTTTCGCTTCAGTTTTCAGTTTTCTTTATTTTCAGGAAATTTTCGGCATTTTAAGAAAACCTCCGTTCCTAGATTTTAAACACTGAAAAACATTTTCCTAAAATGGTGCCATATAAACGGTGCGTGCCAAATAAAATCTATGTTCCTGTTTTACTTGAGAGCAATTTTTATTTTGGGAGGGGGTGGGGGCACCAAATTGCCCTTGACCTTTAGTGAAACATGACCTACTTTGCCACTGGAAGCAGATTCAGGGGGCCAGGAAAATTCAGCCCCCTAATTATTTTAGATAGACATGTGTATATTACCCGACCTAATTAACCCCTCCAAAATTTGTTGTCACCTGACCTTATTAGCCCTGCCAATATTTGTATTCTCCGCTGCCCCTGGGTTAGATAGATTGTGATATCTTTCTTATTGTTCCATTTTGTAGACGATCACACTTGTTCTGCAACGCAATTTGCGTGTAACAATGGCCGCTGTATTCCCTCCAGTTGGATATGCGACTACGACAATGACTGTAGAGATGGATCTGATGAAATCGGTTGCGGTATGTCATCAATTCTGCAATTGTAATTTTGATGTGTGGTTCAATAACTGTAAACAATAATAGTTATCATATGCCTTTATTCAGCAGAGTCACTACAATATTATTACCTAATAACAAATTTTATTATTCAAAATGAAGAATTCTAGATTTTAAATGCCAGCTGATATTCCACCAATGTGCAAAATATTACTGCACTGCTAATAAGGAGCACAATATCTGTCCAAATCTCTGAATTAAGGTTTATAAAAATCATACAAATGCGCTAAAACTATATTTTTATTGAAAATTCTATAATTGAACGTTTTTCTTCTTTTGTGCAATATTGTCTTTTCATATCATTTTTTTTTTTTTGTTGGTTGGGTGTTATGGTTTAATGGCACAGTGGAAGTAAGTCTGCTGGCCTGACATTTCTGTGTCATCCCTGCAAGTTGTTGTATTTATCCTGTATTCAATATTTTGCTATGTTTTTCTTGAATGTAACATTTCTGTATGCTAAGTGCAAAATACAACGTATCTAGTCACAACATTGAACAATTCTAGACAAAAAATAAAAAAACCCAGAAAGAAGTGATTTTCATTTAATTCAATGTGTTCCGAAACGTGCAAGCCATACTATTGATTACATGCTCCAATTTATCTAAAATTATGTTGGTTTTCTCAAAATGATTTTGTCAGAAAAGCCAAAAAAGGAACAAAATACCAGTGCCAGTGATGTGTTTATGCACAATGTGGAAATCCCTGCAGCGTGACTAAGTGATATTGAGCCATGGTCCTCACCATGGTCTCATAACAGTTGCAATCTTACTGGTCTGTTGCACACTGTTGTAGAAGGTTTGTATCCACTCATATTGCAATTCCCTGATCCACTTGAGAAGGAACTTGACACAAGGCCAAGAATTCTTCCCTTTATAACAGAAAACAACTTAAAGGTATACTGTCACCCTGCATTTTAATTGAATTTTTAAAGATATACAGACAGGTAGCAGCAATTTCAGCTAAATTACAAGAAATTAGGTTATGAAAATAGCAAATATTTTCATCACAATTAGTTGAAAATTGTCCATTTCATAGCATTTTAGATATTAAGGCCTTATTATAATAAAATTTATTTATAATTTTGTGACCTCACAAAGAGATACTGTAACTGAATAATTTCCTTGGAAGTAATTGAGCATGACCAAGGGGTTTTTAATCTCCACCAATCAAAGATCTTTCTGTAATCTGTACCTGTCCATATACCTTTAAGGGCATCTAATTATGAGAAGAACTATTTTTCAAAGTACAATTTAAATTCGGAGAAATGACTTATCCTGTGAAAAAACACAGAGGTGTGAAAAAACACAGAGGTGTGAAAAAACACAGAGAGGTATGAAACTGTTGATAGGGTCAAAGGATGATCTTTATCAGAAAGAGTACTTGTACTTATGTCCCATGTTGTTCTGTTCCCTGCTGTCTTTTCTCCTCTCGTCAGCGATGTACATTTGAAATTTGCATTATGGGTACTGAATAATATTTTTGCCATTCTTTTATATTCATATCTCTTTTTGTAACATTTGTTCTGTATTTTTTGTTTGTTTTACATATCTTATTTAATCTCTCATTGTTTTAGTCCATGTATCTTTATTATTTAAGTATGATTTTATCTTCTCTGGTTTACTTAAATTATATGTTCTTTATATTGATCTGTGCACCTGCAAGGCTTAGCTCCTGTGTTACAAATGCTTCAGATTCTTTAATGTGTTATTTTTTTCTGAATTTAAGTTTAATTTTTTTTCACAGCATTCCCAACTTGTGCCGCTGGGGATTTTACGTGTGCCAGTGGTCAATGCATTCCACTTGAAAATGTGTGTGATGGTATTCCACATTGCAGGAACCAGATATCTGATGAGCTCAATTGCAGTAAGTAACATTGCATTTTTAGTCTAAAATGTCAGTTGAAAAAAAATGTGAGGTATAATGACTTGACTTTCCTGTTTCAGTTGTAATTGGTCAAATGAGACCTCAATGGTCATAGCACAGCAAGGCGAGTCTCCTGTTTACAATATTTTTAGGGTCGGATGCCCATGAAAACAGAGGTCCTTGTAGCTTAGTGTCGAAACCTGAAGCATTGAGTCATTATACTCTTGGTATAAATGCTCGATAATTAGGACTCTTAGAAACATAGAGATCCCTGATAGAGGGGGGTGGGGTGGTGGGTGGGGTTGTACCAAATTCGCACCTCCCTTCTAAACACATGACCTCCATCACCTTAGACTGAACCACCTATCTGTTCTCATATGAGTGCTATTAATCTGTTCTCATTTGAGTGCTATTAATCTGTTCTCATTTGAGTGCTATTAAAGTGCTGTTTTCATATTGAATTTCTGGTTTCTTGATACGAAAATATGTTTTCACTTATATGGGGCAAATTCAAGTTGATCATTTTGTTGGATTTTGTTTGTAGTGGGTTCATGACCTGGTGGTAATTAAACACTGTGCAGTTAAGTTTGATTATGTGCATCTAAATTCTATGCAAATATTCAACATATTTCTCAAGTATGGGCAAACAAATTTAAACACTGTTGTATTAACTTGCAAGATATTATGCATCAGATTAGTCATTATTAAATTGAGTGAAACTTTGCTCTTCATATTGTGGTTTTATGGTTATAGTTATGGTAAGAAAACTTATATAGCGCACATTACTGCAAAACGATGCACTCAATGGCGCTTTACAAAAATAACTATAATATAAATAAACAACTTAAGTGCTACAAAGAATCATAAATATATATAAAAAGATATGTGAACTACGAGTAAAAATATAATTACGAAAAATACTGAGTAAATAAATAGGTTTTTAAAGCCTTCTTAAACAATGGGAGGGTGGCGGTATTTCTAACAATAATAGGGAGGCCATTCCAGAGTGTGGGTCCAGCAATACTAAACGAGCGGTCAGCAAACAATTTCTTTTGGGTAAAGGGGACATTAAGAATGAGGGCGGCAGAAGACCTAGTGGCATAGGAGAATGTTTTAACATGGAGTAAGTCAGACAGAAATGAAGAGGCTAACTTGTTGAGATACTTGTAGACAAGAAGGAGAATTTTGTACTTGGCACGGGCCTGAACAGGAAGTATATGTAGACTGCGTAAACATTCTGTTGAACTATGGAATTTGGATTTCTTTAGAATTACTTTAGCTGTGAGGTTTTGTACTCTTTGAAGAGGTTGCAAGTAGGAAGAGGGTAGGTTGACAAATAAACTATTACAATAATCCATATGTGAAAAAATGAGGGAATTTGCCAATTTCAGCGAGGTAGCCTTATCTAGGTAACGACGTATCTTTTTTAGTTTGTACGAAGCAAAGGATGCTGCTTTAGCTTTTTAGATATGCAAGTAGCTAGCATAGTTCCATGAAACAGTCTTTGATTATTATTCAAATATATAGTGTTGTTTAAACTTGGAAGAGGAAAAGCAGAGGAAAGTTGTACATGTATTTGAGTTTGAAAAAGATTATTACTGATTTAATGGGTTGTATAACTTTCATTGTGCAATCTTGTCCAGACTTGAAAAAAAAAAACAATTAAAGAAAGGTGATATTTAAACTGTAAAAATGATTAAGTAGTAGAAGAAATAATTAGAAGAATAAAAATGAATATGTAGATAATTTCTGCATAGTTATGAAGATGAATGTTAGGATAGTTTAAACTCTAAAGGATCTAGTAGCACCTCACTCTCATTTCCTCGCCAACGAAGTTAGTGAAGAGGGGACATAGCATCTTTACTGTTCGTTTGATCTTTCATCCACATCCATTATCCGCCCAACCTCATGCATTGTTCAGCCACAAGGGAACAAAAGGTTTTTGCCCTTGAAAAGGAATTCCAACTATTTTCTAAAAAGAAATTTATATAAAGGAGATTCTTGCCTTGAAAGACTAACAAGAAATGCATTGCTGACATGAATAGCATTTAAAATATTTGTTCTGCCATAAAAAAAAAAGTTGAACAAAAAGGGCTGACACATCAAAATAATTTGTAATGAAGTGTATTGGACATGAATTAAAGACAATATGTTTTAGTCATTGCTTGAGTAGAGTGGAAACATAATAAACTTATGATAAACACCAAATTAATCTGCAATGAATTCTTATTCTGATTTGGTAGATAAAGGTACAGTGGCTCAGTGGTTAAGGAGTCATGCTCGTATTCGAAATGTACCAGGTTCGATTCCCATCGTGAGCGCTGCCTTGTGTCCTTGAGCAAGACACTTTACTCTACTTGCTTCAGTCCACTCAGCTGTAAAATGAGTACCAGCACTGCAGGGGAGTTAATCTGCGATAGACTGAGGGGGAGTCATGAACTCTTATCCGCTTGTGCCATTGAAACTGGGGATAAGCACTGGCTCTATGAGCCTAATCTATGAGCCTAATGGCTCGGTTGGATTTAGTTTAGCTTAGGTAAATAGATGAGCCTATCTGATTTATTAGAGAAAAAATTTATTGAGCATGTTTTATGGGCTTTGACGAGAGTTAAGTTAAGGGTTTATGTTTTTCTGTTCTGTGTAAATTATCAGGAGGTAATGGGGAAGGAGCTGTGGTGCAATAGAGTGAGTGGAGGGTGTAGTGAAGGTTGTAATGATTAGTTGGTTAAGAATATATTTGGTAGGTCAATGGAGGGTGGTACATGTAGGTGAATGGAGGATGGTAGGTGAAGGGAGGATGGTAGGTGAAGGGAGGATGGTAGGTGAGTTGGGTATGGTACATGATGGTAGATGAATGGATGATAGTAGGTGTGTGGAGGGTGGTAGGTGAATGGAGGATGGTAAGGGAATAGAGGATTGTAGGGGAATGGGGATGGTAAGAGTAATGTTAGGTTGGTATATAAGAGTGAGGGGTTGGGAATTAGAAGAAAGAAATGTTGGATGGTATAATGAATGGTAAATATAGGAATTTGGATTAGGGTGGGATAGCATGTGGTACAGGATTAGATTAAATGGTGGGATGGCATGTGGGACATAATGGAATGGCATGTGGGACAGAATGGAATGGCATATGGGGCAGGATGGAATGGCATGTGGGACAGGGTGACATGGCATGTGGGACAGGTTGGCATGGCATGCGGGACAGGGTGGGATGGAATGGGGAACAGGACAGGATGGCACGGGGATAGGGTGGCATGGCATTGGAACAGGGATGGTGTGTGGGACTGCCATAATATGTGGCCCGAAAGGGTGGCTTGGTATTTGGGATTGGATTTGGAGGGATGACATCTGGATTTCAGGTGTGATGACATATGGGGATAGTATGGAATTGCCTGTAAGACAGGGTGGGATGGCTAGTAGTACATGGATGGATGGCATGTGGTACAGGGAGGGATGGCATGTGGTACAGGGAGGGATGGCATGTGGTACAGGGAGGGATGGCATGTGGTACAGGGAGGGATGGCATGTGTGTGGTACAGGGAGGGATGGCATGTGGTGCGATGTCATCTTGATTGCAGGTTTGATTGCATATGTGGTGGAAAGACACCCATCATGTATATTTTCCTGTTGGGTGTGAAGGCATGTGTAACAGGATGGAATGGGATGTGGGACAGAGGGTGGAAGATGTGTTATTGGCGGCGGGAGATTTGTATAGTTTGCGATGTCTGGTTTTTAAGTAGATAATGAATTATTATCTCAATATAACTTGACTATTTTTTATGTATAATATATCAAATTAATGAAACAAATCTTTAAATGCTGTTTTTAATGTTTGTTTTCTATAGCTGATCCAGAACCATGCCTTAACGGTTATGTCCGCTGTCCAAACAACAACTTATGTATTCATCAAACGTGGAAGTGTGACGGAGATGATGATTGCCGAGACGGATCAGATGAGAGCCCTCTTCACTGTGGTGAGCTTTCATTCTTTGCTGTATGTTTCTCAGTATCTCGTATGTTGAAGATTAGTATGAATATGAATGAGGCTGTCAATTTTCCACATACGTATGTTGTTATGTATATGATTTTTCCATGCAGTGAGCCTTGTAATATCATCAATTCTGTTATGAGCAGTATATGTAAAGAACACTTAATAGTAAATACAAAACTGTGTTCCATTATGCAGATAAACGTTTATAAGTTTGAACAAGGTTTGAGTAGAAATGGCTAGAAATGACATCACAGGCTTGTTTCTCTCAAAGAGTCATCGACACAATTGACTGAAATATTCCTCTCGAATTTGGAACTTTACTCCACGGGGTATACTAACAACTTAGTCAAAGAGAATCTGTGGGACTAACCATGAATTACTATCAATTAACTGTGAAAAATATGTTTAATCAGCAAGATGGTTTGATCATTTTCATTTAGGGTGTAGGAACAATTGTAAAGAGAGTTACATCTGTGATATTACTCTTACAATGTAGAATTTGTATTTCAAGGGCAAAAAAAGTATGTCACAACGCATAGTAAGAAGGTGCATTTTACAAGTCAATATTAATGTCAAAGAGAGCTGTTAAACACCATATACAAAACACAAAATTAAAGCGCCAAGCACTCGACTTGTCGGAAATTCATATAAAGGAGAACAAATGCACTCCAGACTTCTATAGCAGCAATTAAAGGATTTGTTCTGAGGTGAAAAATAGTTGAATAATAATAGATGTGAGACTGAATGGAATCTATAATGAAGTGTCTTGAGAATGAATAGCAAAAAAAAAAAAAAGGTATTCGCTTGAATAGAGTGGACACAATAGATTTATGATAATCTGCAAATTAATCTGTAATGAATTTTCATTCTGACTTGGTAGATAGATCAGGGAGGTTATAGTGAAAGATGGAATGCTGAGCTGGTTAAGAGTATATTTGGTAGATGAGTGGATGGCAAAAGGTGGGTCGAGAAAGTAGGTGAATGAATGATGGTAGGTAAATGGGGGATGTTTGGTGAATGAGGGATGGTAGGTGAGTGGGGGATAGTAGGTGAATGAGGGATGGTAGGTGAATGGGGATGGTAGGTGAATGGGGCATGTTTGGTGAATGGGGATGGTAGGTGAATGGGGATGGTAGGTGAATGGGGATGGTAGGTGAATGGGGATGGTAGGTGAATGGGGATGGTAGGTGAATGGGGATGGTAGGTGAATGGGGATGGTAGGTGAATGGGGATGGTAGGTGAATGGGGATGGTTGGTGAATGGGGATGGTAGGTGAATGGGGATGGTAGGTGAATGGGGATGGTAGGTGAATGGGGATGGTAGGTGAAAGGGGGATGGTAGGTGAACGGGGATGGTAGGTGAACGGGGATGGTAGGTGAACGCGGGATGGTAGGTGAACGCGGGATGGTAGGTGAACGGGGATGGTAGGTGAACGGGGATGGTAGGTGAACGGGGATGGTAGGTGAATGGGGATGGTTGGTGAATGGGGATGGTAGGTGAATGAGGGATGGTAGGTGAATGGGGGATGGTAGGTGAATGGGGCATGTTTGGTGAATGGGGATGGTAGGTGAATGGGGATGGTAGGGGAATGGGGATGGTAGGTGAATGGGGATGGTAGGTGAATGGGGATGGTAGGTGAATGGGGGATGGTAGGTGAATGGGGATGGTTGGTGAATGGGGATGGTTGGTGAATGGGGATGGTAGGTGAATGGGGGATGGTAGGTGAATGGGGATGGTAGGTGAAAGGGGGATGGTAGGTGAACGGGGATGGTAGGTGAACGGGGATGGTAGGTGAACGCGGGATGGTAGGTGAACGGGGATGGTAGGTGAACGGGGGATGGTAGGTGAACGGGGATGGTAGGTGAACGGGGATGGTAGGTGAACGGGGATGGTTGGTGAACGGGGATGGTAGGTGAATGAGGGATGGTAGGTGAATGGGGATGGTAGGTGAATGGGGCATGTTTGGTGAATGGGGATGGTAGGTGAATGGGGATGGTAGGGGAATGGGGGATGGTAGGTGAATGGGGATGGTAGGTGAATGGGGATGGTAGGTGAATGGGGATGGTAGGTGAATGGGGATGGTAGGTAAATGGGGATGGTAGGTGAATGGGGATGGTAGGTGAATGGGGATGGTAGGTGAACGGGGATGGTAGGTGAACGGGGATGGTAGGTGAACGGGGATGGTAGGTGAACGGGGATGGTAGGTGAACGGGGATGGTAGGTGAACGGGGATGGTAGGTGAACGGGGATGGTAGGTGAACGGGGATGGTAGGTGAACGGGGATGGTAGGTGAACGGGGGATGGTAGGTGAACGGGGATGGTAGGTGAACGGGGATGGTAGGTGAACGGGGATGGTAGTGAACGGGGATGGTAGGTGAACGGGGATGGTAGGTGAACGGGGATGGTAGGTGAACGGGGATGTTTGGTGAACGGGGATGGTAGATGAACGGGGATGGTAGGTGAACGGGGATGGTAGGTGAATGGGGATGGTAGGTGAATGGGGATGGTAGGTGAGTGGGGGATGGTAGGCGAATGGGGGATGGTAGGCGAATGGGGATGGTAGGCGAATGGGGGATGGTAGGCGAATGGGGATGGTAGGCGAATGGGGGATGGTAGGCGAATGGGGATGGTAGGCGAATGGGGGATGGTAGGCGAATGGGGGATGGTAGGTGAATGGGGCATGGTAGGTGAATTGGGCATGTTTGGTGAATAGGGCATGTTGTGGAATAGAGTGTGGTAGGTGAATGGAGGATGATAGATGAATGGGGACTGGCAGGTGAAGGGGGATGGTAGGTGAATGTGACATGTTGAGTTGATAGAAGTGAGGGGATGAGAGTTAAAGGAAAGAATGTTGGGTGGAAGATGGTACAATGATAGGTAGATGTAACAATTGGGATGAAGGTGGGATGGCATGGGGGACAGTGTGGGTTGAAATATGGGACAGGGTGGGATGGCATGTGGGACAGGGTGGCATGGCATATGAAACAAGGTAGTGTCATGGCTTTAATGACAGGCTGGGATGGCATGTGGGACAAGGTGGGATGACATGGGGGACAGAGTGTAAGGACATGTGAGACAGGATGGCATGTCATCTGGATTTCAGGTGGGATGGGACAGGGTGGGATAGCATGTTTGATAGGATAGAATGGCCTGTAGGACAGGGTGGGATGGAAGGATAGCATGTGGGACAGGGTAGGATGGTACAGGGAGGGATAGTCCGACCAGCCTCATGCATTGTTCAGCTACTAGGAATAAAAGATTGCTGACCTAGCAAAGGAATTCAATTTTTTTTTATAAAAAGACATTTATATAAAGGAGAACAAATGCATTCCAGACTTGAATAGCAGCAATTAAAGGATTTGTTCTGAGATTTAAAATAGTTGAATAATAAAACTGATGACTGAATGGAATTCACAATGAAGTGTCTTGGAAATGAATAGGGGAAAAAACAATAAGGTTTTGCTAGAATAGAGTGGAAACATAATAGACTTATGATAAAACTCCATTCTGATTTGGTGGATAGATCAGCTCTATTTGGTTTATAAGGGGTAAAACGTTGAGCATGTTTCTATTGGAAGTGGCAGATTTAAGTTGAAGGGGAGGGGGCTAGTGCAATGGAGTGAGTGG
The DNA here is from genome assembly GCA_020152595.1 of Chiridota heheva. NCBI lineage: Eukaryota > Metazoa > Echinodermata > Holothuroidea > Apodida > Chiridotidae > Chiridota > Chiridota heheva. The sequence continues at coordinate 131,478 of JAIGNY010000010.1, read as the reverse complement.
AGGTTATAGTGAAGGTTGGAATGATGAGTTGGTGAAGAGTATATTTGGTAGATGAGTGGATGACAAAAGGTGGGTTGGGGTGATGAATAAGTGATTGGATGGATGATGGTAGATAAATGAAGGATGGCAGGTGAATGGGGTGGTATGAATGGGGCATGTTGAATTGATAGACGTGAGGGGATGGGAGTTAAAGGAAACAATGCTGGGTGGAAGATGGTAGAATGATTGATAGATGTAGGAATGTGAGATGACATGGGGGACAAGATGTGATCAAATGTGGGACAAGGTGGGATGGCATGTGGGACAGGGTGCATGGTGGGACAGGGTGCATGTGGGGCAGGGTGCATGGAGGGACATGGTGCATGTGGGACGGTGCATGTGGGACAGGGTGCATGTGGGACAGGGTGCATGTGGGACAGGGTGCATGTGGGACAGGGTGCATTTGGGACAGGGTGCATTTGGGACAGGGTGCATGTGGGACAGGGTCATGTGAAACAGGGTGCATGTGGGACGGGTGTATGTGGGACGGGTGCAAGTGGACGGGTGCATGTGGGACGGTGCTTGGGGACAGGGTGCAGGACAGGGTGCATGTGGGACAGGGTGCATGTGGGACAGGGTGCATGTGGGACAGGGTGCATGTGGGACAGGGTGCATGTGGGACAGGGTGCATGGTGGGACAGGGTGCATGTGGGTTAGCATGTGGGACAGGGTGGGTTAGCATGTGGGACAGGGTGGGTTAGCATGTGAAACAGGGTGGGTTAGCATGTGAAACAGGGTGGGTTAGCATGGCGGACAGGGTGGGTTAGCATGTGAAACAGGGTGGGTTAGCATGGCGGACAGGGTGGGTTAGCATGGCGGACAGGGTGGGTTAGCATGGCGGACAGGGTGGGTTAGCATGGCGGACAGGGTGGGTTAGCATGGCGGACAGGGTGGGTTAGCATGGCGCACAGGGTGGGTTAGCATGGCGCACAGGGTGGGTTAGCATGGCGCACAGGGTGGGTTAGCATGGCGGACAGGGTGGGTTAGCATGGCGGACAGGGTGGGTTAGCATGGCGGACAGGGTGGCTAGCATAGCGGACAGGGTGGGCTATCATGGCGGACAGGGTGGGCTATCATGGCGGACAGGGTGAGGTAGCATGGCGGAGAGGGTGGCATGGTATGTGAAACAAGGTAGTGTCATAGTATTTGTGGGACAAAGTGGGATGGCATGGGGGGACAAGAGTTCCATGTGGGGCAGGATGACATGTCATCTGGATTTCAGGTGGGATGGCACATGGGACCGGGTGGGATAGCATGTGGGACCTGGTGGGATAGCATGTGGGATAGGATGAAATGGCATGTATAACAGGGTGGGACAACATGTGGTACATGGAAGGATGTCATGTGGGACAGGGTAGGATGGCACATGGTACAGGGAAGGATGTCATGTGGGACAAGGTGGCATGGTAAATGGGACAGGGTGGCAGGGCATATGGTAAGATGTCATCTTGATTGCAGGTGTGATGGCATATGGGTTCTGTTGTGGAATGGTCTCTGGATTTCATGTATGATTCCCTGTAGGGAGAGATATAGGATAGGACATGCAGAACAAAGAGTGGGATGGCAGTTGTGACATAGGGTGGAAAGCATGTTATTAGCAGCAAGGGGATTTGCATCGTTCGCAATGTCTGGTTAAAACATGGAAAGTTATGATTGAAATATTATTCCTGAATGGAATATGGTATTAAAGTAGTTTCTTTATAACAACTTTCTTGTTTTTTTCCCCTAAAATGGAAATATCTGACAACTATCCTAATACTTTAAAATTAAAATACCGTATTCTACGTATTAATTGCCCGGGGTGCTAACAAAAATAGAATTGCACCACTCATTGGGCCCAAAGTTTTTTCCTGATGAGCGCCCATGTTCGGGGCAGCGCACAGTGTGCATTTGATCTAGATTGTGTGAACTGGTTCTATACTAGCCCACAATAAGCACCACAGAAAGATTGTGAGCGTCAGACACAAAATAAACAAATAATGTAACAAAACTTATTTTGAGTCTTTAAATTAATCAAACAAATTATATTATCCAGTCAAAAAAAGTTAGGTGAATGCTTATTAGAGCAGGGGTGCTTTATACATCAAATACTGTATCTAACTGTAGTGTTTTCCACTATACGTTTATAGTCATGCATGTATCGGACCACTTATATTGCCGAGTTGCCTGAACTTTGATAGAAATTAGTTATTTTTTTCAAGCTGGAAACAACGATCGACAGTATTAAATGAAAGGTCTTCGTAAAGGTCGATTGTGATATTCAACTAGTTACATAAATAAATTTGTTATCATCAAAGTTTAAACTCGATCTGTTCAGTAAGAAGATAAATTAAAAGATGTGAGGTATATGTTATATGAAATGGTATCAAGGTGTTTTTTTTTAGTGCTTAATTTGTATACCGTAATAAACCTTTCTTGAATGCATTAAAAGGTGCACTCTGATGTGTATATGATTTATAAAGCATATAACAATTTTTTAACAATTTATTCAACAACATAACTGTAGGACTGATAGATATTTTGAAGGGAAATAAAGAAATATATACTTGACTCAGCAACATTATATATCAAATGAATACAACTCAATCACTAACTACTTGCAGCTTACATCACCAAACTAAAATTTCTGGCTATGGCCTGGCTCCATATTAATTATTTCATTGTTTTCTGTTTTCCCTTGTCTTATTCCTTTTGAGGGAAGATTGTTTATGCTTACTCACTGTAACTGTCTTTAATTTCTTTCTTGTTTTGTGGTTAAAATCAAAAGATTTGTAGCATCCTCATTCTTCTCTAGATTTAAATTCATTAAAATTCTGTCTCTTAATTTTGATAAGAATCCACCACCTGTGGTCCACGTTACTTCAAGTGTCCTTCTGGTCGTTGCATTCCTGGTCACTGGTTTTGTGATGGTGATGACGACTGTGGGGATGGCACTGATGAACCAGATACTTGTGGTATGTTTTACATATTTTTGTATTTATTGTTTTTTTGCGTAAGAATTGCAGTTTATTTTGAAGATAATGTCATTGTTATATTTCCAAAGTATTTCAGGGCTTTTGTAAGAAGTTTATTCCACAGTTTTGAAAAAATTAAGATTCACTCTGTTGTAAAAAAATAGTTGTGAAAAATATCCGATACATTATAAAGACATGAGCATCTTTGATTATACAACAAAATGTGGATGATTAGAAAGGTTAGGTATGTGACAGGGTTTCATAATAATGTTTTGATGGTCATGTATTGAGTCATGACTTAATGTGTTTCCAGTATAATAATGACATTTCCTTTAATTGAAGTGGTCAATTTAATAGTTTCTGCCATTTCTCTTCAGATACTGGCAGCTTTACCTGTATTGACGGCTTCTTTACATGCGATAATGGAAAGTGTATCCTGGAAGAGTGGATCTGTGACACTGATGACGATTGTGGTGATGGCAGTGATGAGGATGACAGAAATGATTGTGGTATGTCACTATTAGTTTGATAATAAATGGTCAAGCAAGTTCATCTCATGAAAGAGGAGTTCAAAAGAATCTACAGCTAAATCGATATGGGCCATTAGGCTCATACGGCCGGTGCTTATTTTCAGTTTTCATGGAGTAAGCAGATGAGAGTAAAAGACACTTGCTAAATGGGACGCTGGTCTATCGCAGGTTAACAAACATCCTGCAGTGGTGGTAAACATTTTACAGCTGAGTGGACTGAAGCAAGTAGAGTAAAGTGTCTTGCTTAAGGACACAATGCAGCGCTCACGACAGGAATTGAACCCGGTACCTTTCGCTCTGCACCTCTTTCTAGGACAGAGAAGAAACAAAATCGTGTAGAAATCCATTTGTGTAGAAATAAATGAAATTAAGACTAGTTGTGATGTCACACCCTCACATGCCTCAAGATCTTTTTAGCATGTGTCTGAGATACTGTTTTTGTTATGTGTAGGGAGTAAACCTAAGGGGGAAGTGTACATTCATTCAGACCATGGTCTGTTCAATGAAGGTGAAGCAATAATACTGTTGTATGTTTCAGTTAATTTTAGCTGCAGTGCAGAATATTTCACCTGTACGATGAACCGTCCAGGTCAAAGCCGATGCATCAGTCAGAACTGGGTGTGTGATGGCACCAGTAATTGTGAAAATGCTGAGGATGAGGAGAATTGTCGTGAGTATTTTGTTTCTCCTTCATGTGATCTGACTAGACCTTGGAGGAGACTTGCGTCTATAGATTGATAAAACTGGTAGCTGCTACGATGGGTAGTTCAATATCTATTTAGTTAACGTCTCTGAAATGTTGTCCTTCTGAATGTTATTTTCCAGCCATAGTGTCTTGAGATCCCAAATCCTTAAATATCACTAGATATATTTTTGTACTAGCATTTTGATTTGAAATTTAATTCTCTTGCATCTTTGGACATTCTTGAGCCCTCCATGTAATTAACATAGCCATGCTAATTGTTTTTATGCGCACAAGACATTCAAATTTCTTTGGTGATTGTGCATTCTACTTGTAGGCTTATAATATTCAGTGCTCCTGCAGTTACTTGATTAGGCATTATTCTTAATGGCTTGCTTTAGTGGGCATACACATTTATAACAAAAGGCAATCATAACTTTAGGAAAACATCTAATTTCTTGGTCCATCACAGTAATACCACTAGATTGTGAAAGTAAATTTTATTTTAAACAAACGTTTGAGTAATGTTAGGATGTTCATTTTTGTCTGAGTTTGTTCAAAGTTTTCTTTCATTTAAAATAGATGTGTGTGACCTCTAAACTACTCTTTTAATACTCCATGCTTCATCTTTCTTATATGTCCACTTTATTGTGATCAATGTTTTAAATAAAAGTTGTGATTTGTTGAACCCCTAAATATCTTTGGGTCCTATAGAGTTATTTCACTGATCACGTGACTTATTTGTTTTGGCGGGCAAATTACACAGATAGGAAAAACTCAAATTTCATGATGTAAAAGCGGAAAATATACATCACTCAAAAATGATACTGGATAACTGTAGGTTTTGTTTAAAATAACCCAAAGGATAATTACTCGACTGATTGTAAAGAAAATGAGGGTAGTTTTTTGAGTAGAAACAAAATAAAAAACGATAAATATGAAGAAACAAACCACAGATATTTGTGAAAAACTGCCCAGTTTTGAAGCTAGTGTGAGTGAAAGCATGTGTGGTGTTAGGTGAAATACTTTGATTCATGTGACTTGTGTCATCTTTTATTGCAGCTCATGATACGTGTGAGGAGAACATGTTTGTATGTGCTAATGGTTTGTGTATATCATCCTCATGGGAGTGTGACCATGACAACGATTGCGGTGATTTGTCGGATGAAGGTGTCCATTGCAGTAAGTACAGCTCCAAACAGGGTTTTTCTTTGAATATGCTTTATTATCAGTATAGTGAATAAATGAATATATCCTTGATCATAATTCATCTGTTTGAAGGTATTATAGACAAATCAAATCAAATCACTTTTATTTGTTTTTATTTAGTTGTCAAAATATGTCCATCGTAAATAAAGTGTTTGGAATGCAATATAAAAAATTATGAAAATGAAACTATCTCTTTCTATTCAGGAGATGTTTGCTATATAAGATGTCACAGGTTGTTTAAAAATGAATGGTACTGAAGGCAAAATGGATGAAAGTAATTGCTCTTGTCTGAGAATGTGTATGGATCCTACTTGTAAATTGATGAATCCCTTCTCACCAGAAATTTTGTATCAAAATTGTAAAATTTTCTGTAGATTCTATTTTCAGTATTTTCTTAAATCTTTACACCTCCAAATAAAAAGTTTACTTTTACAAGAAGTACAATAAATATATCTTAAAACCCTAAATTTCATTTTTATTTAATGGAAAAAGTATGCACTAGATCTGCAAATCCTTTCTGGTTACTTGTCTATTTGTTTTTGCGTGTAGAGTGATTGTTCAAGTGATGCAAAGACGCTGATTGATACAAATTACTGACTTGTTGGAAAATGCCATTTGATCAGGATGCTAAATAAGGGTTTATGCATGATACTTGATCCTAGATTTATTTTGTCTGCTGACAAAAATTGTCTTTCCTTTTTGACAGCCTATGATGACTGTGACCCGCAATATCAATTTACATGTGGTAACGGGCGCTGTGTGAACCTAAATTGGAAATGTGATGGGGATGATGACTGTCGGGATGGTAGTGATGAAGCAGAGAGTCTTTGTAGTAAGTAATGATCATATAATTTCTTTTAACGCTTATCCTGCAAAAATTGCTTCTTGTGCGCGGAAGGCCACTTGAGTGGCCTGAGTGGCAGAGTGAGTGTGCACTCTTAAAATAAGTGAAAATTTGATTCAAACATCATAATTTATTTTATTTGATATTGATGTATACTGCCACCATTCAGCTTAGAAAAATAAAAAAAATAGCTTTAAAATTGGGCATGGCTATATTGAAATATTTTTGAGAGAGGAAAAAAAAAAAAAAAAATTGGATTCTGATGATGAGATTTTTATTGGTGGAAATTACGATGTAATCATTGCGGACTCAGACAGCAATTCGGAAAGAGAGCTTGTTTCTTGATCATGCAACATACAGTGAAAGTGACAGTGATGATGATATTGATGTTGCTCAGGTTGAACCAGATGTAAACTGGGCAGAAAATGCCAAACTTTTTGACACAGTTGCAGCCTCTCGCAGAACTGGTATGGCCAAAGTTACTCACTGCAGATTCGAACATTTATGATATATTTTCATTTTTTTTTCTTCAATGACTTGTTAGATATATTTGTTATAGAAATAAATAGATACTATGATAATGAGTGGGAAACAGAAAGTAAATGAAAACATTAACAAACCTATTGGTATGTATATGTTTGTTATTTTATTGAAAAATGTCATGTTTTCACCATTTTTTTGCATAAATTACCATGTAATTTTTTTCATATTATACTAAAGTTTTAATAACTAACTTCCTACAACTTTCAGACACTTCGCTTTTATATAAACACTCATTTCTTATAGTTATAATTAGCTGAAGTTAGCATGTCATTATACCAAATATTAGCCCAATTGGCTTAGCTGTGGGTGGAAGACTTGTGTAATTTGGCTTAGCAGGATAAGAGTTAAGTAATGATCAAATGTTTTCATTGTAGTAAGTAATGATTAAATGTTTTCATTGTAGTAAGTAATGATCAAATGTTTTGTTATCAATCAATACTTGTCTTTTAGTCAAAAATGATCAAAACTTGTCTTTGTAGAAAGCAATGATTATAACTGGTTGTTTAGTAAAGTAATGATCAAAAAGCAATGATCAGTATGATCAAATCCAGTCTTTGTAGAAAAAATGATTAAAAATTTGTCTTTGTAGAAAGCAATCATTATAAGTGGTTGTTTAGTAAGTAATAATCAAAACTTGTCTTTGTAGTACAAATTAATCAAAAGTTTTTCTTTGTATTAAAGGTCAAAAGTTATATTTGTATATAGCAAAGATGGAAAGTTGGTTTGAAGTAAGCAATGATCAGCATGATCAAATAAATTTCTTTGTAAAAAATGATCAAAAAATTTGTCTTTGTAGTAAGCAATAATCAAAACTTGGTCTTTGTAGAAAGCAGTGACCAAAACTAGTCTTTGCAGTAAAAAAATGATCAACTGTTTTTTTGAGGAAGTAAACTACAGCTTGTAGATAGCAATGATTTAAACTTGTCTTTGTTTTAAGTAATGATTAAAACCTTTTGTAGTATCCTGGGATCAAAATTTGCCCTTGTAGTATGTTACGATCATAACTGGTCTTTGTAGTATGTTACGATCATAAGTGGTCTTTGTAGTTAGCAATGATAAAACCTAGTCTGTGTAGTACCCTATGATCAAAGTCATCTTTATAGTAAGTAATGATTAAAACTTGTCTTTGTAAAGAGCAATGATCAAACTAGTCTTTGTAGTAAGTAATGATCAAAGCTTGTCTTTGTAAAGAGCAATGATATAAACTGGTCTTTGTAGTAAGTAATGGTCAAAACTTGCCTTTGTAGAAAGCAATGATATAAACTGGTCTTTGTAGTAACTCATGATCAGAGCCATCTTTGTAGAAAGTATAGATCAGAACTTAACTAATGATTAAATATTGTCTTGGTAGAAAGCAATAAATCTAAGCTAGTTTTTGTACTAAGGTTCAAAGTTTGCCTTTATTCATAGTAAGTATAATTAAAACTTCTATTATTCTTATGTTGATTATGTAGAAGAATCACATGGCACGTGATCACTCAATTCATCCAATTTGAAGTAAATAAGCTTAATGTGACTTTTTAGGTTAATACTAATGTTTGTTTTTTATTAATAAATTATTTGAGCAGTATAAATTCTTATATTATGGGATAATTCTTCCTGATAGATACTGACCAGGAATAATATCCATCAGTATTTGATTATTTCCTTATAATACTTCTTGCAATGATCACTAGCTGATACTGGAATCTACAATCATGGACACAATTGTTGGAACAATTTAATCAATTCAATTCATTTCAGTTATTAATTTAGTGAAACTGACCCTGGTCATAAATATAACAAAATATACATCTTAATAAAATAAAGGATTGAGAGCTTACAATTGCACATATGAAATAATACCATCATACATATTACATATGATCATGCTCTTCATGCAAGTTACAGGCTTGCATAATAAAAACTGAAAGACTTTCACATAACCTTTCTGAGTCTGTGCTCAGTAAACTGTTAAGCTTATGTACATCTGGGTAATTAGAATAATAAGGTGGAATGCACTTCAGACATAAATCATTAAGCAGGGGGCAGATAAGAATAAAATGGTACTCACCATTTATTTCACATCACATAGTGAACAAAATTGACAATTTTTTTGTTTTAGAGCTATTTTACTTTTACGGCCTGAATTCACACCAATATCAAGAGCTCCACAACATAATTTTGCAAGGGCTTTTCTGAATAAGAATTTATTCAAATATAAAACATTAGGGTTAAACAAAATTTTGTCCCTTTTACAAAATTTATGAACGTAATGAGTCGGCTGATTGAATACCACTTAACCAATTTTGTTTATCGACATCTGTTAACCTTTGTTTACAATTTTTTAAAGAAAACACACTCATTACCAACTTCTTGATACATCCACACAAACCAAACCCCATGGAACAGAGACACGATTTAAGTTGCAGACCCGAGGAAGATCAATTATTTTTAGCTAGGCGAAGCTGTTCCTGGTAACAAAATTAAGTATTTAGTCATGTTGTTTCAAAATACGTAACCAGCACCCCATAGCTGGACACTGTTTTAAAGAATAGTTTAAAGTTTGGAGTCAAATATTTGGGTTGAATTACTCACCGGGAGATCAAGAGTTATCAATAACATTGATGAATGAATACATGGCATTTTTTACTGAGCAGCTTAAACATTCCTTGGGTTACTGTCCATAAACCTTTGGGGAAAACTCCAGACCTAGATACTTATATTGATTTACATTATGTGATAAGTGACCCTAAAAATCCTATTTCTCTGAACGTGCTAAGTATCACCCTTTTCTGAACTGCTGAAAACAGCATTTTTAGTTTTATTAAGAGTGAGTTGATTAGTTTCGCAATAAGTTTGAACCGTAGTAACAAGCCCCTGCAACAAATTATCAGATAATATAACCAAATTGCCTGCATATATAGATGGCAACATATATTCTTGCCATTGGTTCTTGTACCCTCAGGCTCATATCCAGAATTAGCAAGGCAGTATTTAATGTCATTAATAAAGAGGTAACAAAAATTGGTGATAAGTTACAGCCCTGTCTAACTCCCTTCGAACAATCAAAGGTAGGTTACATTTAACACGGGTCTTAATGTTCTTATACATGGCAAACAAAATTGCAAAATCTACCATTAATTCCCATACCATAAAGTTTTTGGAATAAGATACCTCTGTCGACACAATCAAAAGCTGATTTGAGGTCAATAAAAACAGTAAAAAATTTACCCTTTGGTTTTGTTTTAGTGCAATGTTCATTGCAGAGCTAAGAACAAAGCAACACCCTATCCAACCCGTACCCCCAAGAAAGGGGCGTCCCCCAAGGCAGCATCCTCTCTCCCACTCTCTTCAACCTGAGCATTAATGACATCGCAACCTTGGCCCCAACATTAAAGATACCCTCTACGTGGATGACTTCACCATCTTTTACTCCTCCCCTAGCTTTCCTATTGTTGAAAATAGGCTCCAAATCAGCCTCAACCAGCTGCAAGTCTGGAGCAACAATAACGGTTTTAAATTCTCCAAAGACAAGACAGTCTGCATGCACTTTTGTCATTTCAACAACCTCCACCCTAACCCGAACTTTGTGCTCAATGGGAATCGCATTCCTAAAGTTGAACACACAAAGTTCCTGGGTTTAACTCTTCACCTCATACTCACCTACAAGCAACACATCACCAACCTGAAACTAAAATGCAACAACTCCCTCAACATCCTCCGACTCCTCTCCAACACCACTTGGGGAGCAAACCGCTATGCTTTCCTCAAAATTTTCAGGCTCACCATTCATGCCAAGCTTGACTATGGCAATATTGTCTACTGTGTCGCTTACAACTCATACCTCAACCACATCAACACCATCCAAAATGAAGCCCTCAGGCTTTGTCTAGGTGCCTACAGGACCTCCCCAATCACCAGCCTTCATGTTTAAGCCAACGAATCCCCCTTTCTACTTAGATGTAGAAAGCTTAGCCTCTCCTATGCTTTTAGAGTCCTCACCAACACCCAGAACCCTGTTTACAACCTCATTAGGTACCCCAATTTCTCCACCCTCTTTGATAGGACTAAAACCCTATCCCCTCCCTTCAGCTTATGCATTAAACCAGACCTCTTCCATCTCGGCATCAACCCCACCACTCTCGGCACCTACTCCTGGCCCACCTTTCCTCCTTGGGCCACCCCCCTCCCTTCTGTTCACCTAGACATCTCCACTCATCACAAAACTTAAACCCACCCTAACCTCTTCATCAATCTCCACAGCCAAATCAAAGACCCAACTTTCAAACTACACCTCCATCTATACTGATGGCTCTAAGGAAGGCAACAAGACAGCTGCTGCTGCCGTCATCCAAGACATCACCCTCAGTAGCAGATTTCCTGACTCATCCATCTTTTCAGCCGAGGCTAAGGCCTTTCTCCTCGCCCTCAACTTTATTGAGTACTCTCCTCTCAGCCACTTTGCCATTTTCTCCGACTCAAAGGCTGTTTTCACTTCTTTACTCAATCTTAAATGGGATAACCTCACATGCTACCTCCTTCTCTTGAAACTCCTTTTCCCACCCTCTGCAGGAAAAGTGTTCTTTTCTTCTGGATACCCTGCCATGTCGGCATCCCTGGCAATGACAGGGCTGATGCAGCCGCTAAGCTTGCCCTCAACCTCCTCCCTACCCCTTTTCCCAAAAGCCTCTCTGACATCAAACTGCTTATGGCTTCCCTTGTTCGTGACCGCTGGCAAACCTCATGGAACTCCCAAATTGATAACAAACTTCATGTCATCCAGCTTACAATTCCGATCAAATCCACCATCAACAACCTCTCTCGTATCGACAACGTTCATATTACCCGTCCTAGAATTGGCCACACCCACCCCACTCACTCCCACCTCCTTATTGGTTCCCCCAACCCCTTTGTAACAAATGCTACTGCACCCTCACAATCCATCACCTTCTCCTTGCTTGCCTCCTGTACAACCTTCCCAGAGCTTTCCTCGCTCCCCACAACTCAATTGCTGAGTTCTTCCAAAAAAATCCTCCGGATAAAATTATCTCCTTCCTTCACCATGCTTCCCTCTACAACCATTTATATTTCTCCTTTTCCACCTCCTCTCTACTTTGTTTTAGTTTCACCCATGCACCTCCTCTTTCGATCACAGCTTTCTGACTTTTGTTCTTGAATTTCCCTCATTCTCCCCGTTTCCTTTCCTTCCTACCTCTAGAATGATCTGACCTCTCATACACAATTTGATCCTCGTTGTCGTGGTGCCGTTAAGACCTTATCAAATAACAAACAAACAAAGCATCTATCAGTTGTAGAATAAGAAGATCCTGCTTGTGCATAAGAGAGAAGGTTATTATCATCCAGTCAAATAGATAGCCTAACTTAGTGAATAATCTAGTAAATAACATAGTAAATAACTTATTTAACACACACAAAAGATAGATTGGTCTATAATTAGATCATGGGTCATCCTTTGAGCCTTTTGTATACACAGGGTTAATAATACCAACTTGCCAAAATTCAGGGTAAATGCCAGAATTGAAACAAGTGTGAAACAATTTATGAATTAAATTTTGAAAATCTGGAGAGGCATATTTGATAGCCTCTGGTGGCACTCCATCAATACCATTTGCTTTGCAAGTCTTTAAATCATTAATAACACTATTAACTTCATCCACACTAATAACCGCATTAAGGTATCAGTATTACGATGATTTGAGACAAAATGATTGATAACATAAACATTGTTGTAACTCGTGTTATCATCAAAAAGTGTACGAAAAAAGAAAAAAATAATCTATCGCTAGCTACCGGTGAAATATCAGAACCTTTGTCTTTAAAAAAGCCCAGAATTTACGATTATCTTTAGCTCTGGCCGATGCAAGTAGGTTTTTCAGTCCTATTAGCGAGAAACACTTATAGTGAAGGAAATTACGATAGTTACATTTAGCATCACTATAGGCAATACGAAGATCTGTTGTTCTCCGTTTTTTAAATGGTGCAGCGCCTTAGTTACAGTAACCTAAAAGGCATAACGGTTACTGCTGAAAACATTTCCAAACAAAAACACACAAAAATCAGGGAGAACCATGTCCTCCTTTTAATGTTGGGAGCTGAAATTTGGGCATCAATGGCCTCTAAGACGTCCTTCCGCCCAATTTTTCCCCCACATTGAATGAAGAAGGGGGAGGATAGGGGTTTGTGCAGGCAGGAGGTAAGGGTGAGTGTTTGTAATGTTTTTTTTTATTTTTTATTATCTGGCATTATGGTGATAAAGTTCTTTCCATTTTCTGTTAATGTAAGTTGAACTACGTTTGGACCTATGAATGCGACCTGGTTTTTTGGTCCAGTGCCATTGCTAAAAAATAGTGTGAAATGCGTGGTGTTTTAATGATTTCTGTCCAAGATTGTAGTGTCAGTTTCCACTTATAGTTTGACGCTTGATATCTGTAATAAAAGTAAGTATTACATAATAGGTATTATACATCAACAATAGGCTATTATGAGGATGGCTTGACTGGTTGATACATGTTAAAAACAGTGTATTAGTAAGCATACCATCACCAAGAAGGCAAAAAAAAAAAGAAACCCGAAGATTTCTTAGCTTGGGGATATGTATGATGGCAACAAACAGTTGAGTGATTTTCTGACAGGATTCTTGTCTATTGCTTCAGCATTCAGACCCAAGTTTACTCTTCCGTATGCAACTGCAGTATGTGGAAGCAAAAGACAAGTTTATCACTTGATGAGCATGTATCAAATGATATTTTTCTGCGTAGGTAATCGCAACAAAGAATATCCTCAAATGGACCCTGCTTGCAACTACTTGTGGTGAAAAAATGCAGTCACAGTTACATGAATATAGATCCAAGACAAAAAGTGTAGAACTACATAAGGATTGAAATTAAAATATTGCTGCAATCCGGGAAAATCACATTTTTCCTTATAAATTTTTAAAACCATTTTTAACTTCGAACAGATATCTCAGGAAGCACTCAACCAAGTTTTCTTCTTATTCTTCTGCATTAATTGAAGGGACACCAAATATTTCATCTTCATTTGATGCTGGGCCATACAAGTAAGCATTATATTGTCTCTATGTCTGTCCATGCAGATATTCCCACACCGACCTGTGCTCCAGGAAACTTCATGTGCACTTCCGGTGAGTGCACCAGTTTTAATCTTGTGTGCAACAAACATCAGGACTGTGAAGACAACTCGGATGAGGCCCATTGCAGTAAGTGAGATTAAAACGAAACCTAGCTCAAATGTAAAGTGTATGGGGTGAGGGGTTGGGGGAGGGGGTGGGGGGAGTCTTTTAGAGGGTATGTTAGTAAAGCAAGTCATTAGGATTCATTTTGTTCATGTCAAAAATCTAGTAAAGAATTTCCACCTGCCCCAGCTAGCTACAAACCGAATGTAATACCTTTAACCCTTACTCTACCACGCGGCGATACTATCGCCGATTTCAAACCACCTTTTTCTAAAAATAAAATCGGGACTTCACCACAGTCCTATGCGAGTAATCTTGGTATCATTTTAAAGTACTCGGATAGTTCTTTCACAAAATGAAACTTTTTTTTAGAGGTCATATTACATAATTTTTAGAAAAATTACATCGAAAAAGGGTAAAAATCAATAATTGCTAGAAGAAAAAAAAAATCCATTTTTTTTTCTTTTTTCTTTTAAATCTTACGATAATTTGAAGATTACATTTTTGCTTCAAAGTCAAACACGAAAGTCCTAAGAAATGATAGTATTGGTTTCTGGTATAATTTTTTAAATCCCTACGTCCAATCTTTTGTTCTAGTGAAATTTCTGCAAAATTTCATGAATTTCTGCCATTTTTGACCAGGTTTGGTTCAAAAAATCGTGAAACCCAAACCTTACAACACGCATGCTTGGTTGAACCGCCGTTCGGAAGCGCTTGAAATTTCCTTTCATTTGACATATAAATAAAGGCATACCCCCCTCTATTTAGAACCTATCCTATAAGAACAAAATTACAGCAATCTAATTTCAACGACCACGTAGCGCAGAGGAAATGTACGCGACTAGCGTGCGAGCGCTCCGGGTTCGAGTCCCGCCGTGACCACTGCGTAATTGTTTTTCTGCTGCAGCTTTCAGGGGGCGTTTGACTTTTATCATTTTTGATGATAAAAGCTTACCCTTTCTTTCTAAAAAATGTAGATTAGTATCATTAAAAAGGAAATTTCAAAATAAATCTAAATATGTAACACAAATCTCTGTTTTCAATACTGACAAGAAGTTATACTTCTGCAAAGATTGACCATTTGTTGACCAAATTTAGCCAAAAATTGCTTAATTTGCATAATTCTGTCTAATATTTCCTAAATTGGTTTTAATTACTCAAAAGATAAATAACTTAGCATCTATTCCAACCAAACTTGTAACGAAAGAAAATGAAAGGAAAGTTGTCAAAAATGCATATAAAAAAAAAAGTTACGAAAATTGGGGTCGCTGTTTCTAAAGCCCTGGTAGAGTAAGGGTTAAAGACATGTAAAGTGCTACTTTTTCAGAATTGCCTTAAACTATTTAAAAATCGTGCAAGTCATGAAAAATTCCTTATACTTTGTGAATTCAGTGAGAAGTAGTTTAGCGAATTCTTGTTTTCTTAAGCAATTGAGCTGCCATAAAGCTCACACAGATATGCTGTGGCTTAATGTTCATTCTATATAATAGAGGCCCTTGGGGAAAAAGAGTATTTTAGGGCCAGATTTAGCCTTGTTAGGGCCGGAGAAGAAAATTATTTTGAGTTGGGTCTCAATATCAATTTGAAGAAGCTTTTTGGAATAAAGAATGTTTTGTCTCCCTGGCAGAGATATGGGAAGAGGGGAGGACTGGGTTGTATGCTTCTTCCCGATTGAGAGGTAATATTTAAAAAATGATTATCCAAAAAAATTGGTAAAATTGAAGGAACATTTTGTAAAATTACCCCAAAATTGAAGAAATTTCACAAAATTTGAAGAAAATTTCAATGTTCTGGTTTCACTTGTAACTGGGAAACTATAAGGGAGAGGGGGGAGGAAGCTGCTCTCTGGGAAGCGAATTTTTCTATGCCCCTGGTCCCTGACTAAAATTCTTATCTTTTATACTTGTGCCACTGAATTTCCCATGATGTAATATCAACTGAAGCTGTCATCGTGAAATAAGAAAACAAGAAAGCAATTCATGGAGTTGCTGATCTCATCACTTTAAGCAGCGTAGTGGGGAAAATAAATATTAATAATAATAATAACTAGGGGGGAAAATGGTCACTAGCTCTGTGACCTTTGAACTTGTAACCCCAGAGTTTACTGGACACAAGTTCATGTTCCATGTGATACAAACATAGGATTGGTATAGGTGTTGCACTTTCGGTATTTACTTCTAGTTATACCTTACCTTCCATGCTATAAATTTGCAATCTGGTTACATGACCTGATTCTAACGCACTTCTAACCGACCTGAAAAATGTAGTTACCAGCCCAGTCCTGACCTCCATATTACCTCTACTAACCCTCACTTCTTTTCAGCGCGTTGCTATCACATTATCGCTGGAACAGGTCAAATTTTCTTTTAGAAATTTAACCTTTTTCCCACTTTTTTCTCCCTTGCAGCTTCTACCAGGCAGGCTTTTATGCTATTCGGCCTTATTCTGTTTGCCTTTTTAAGTCTTTTGAGGTATGAGAAGGTAGCCATGGGACTGGGAATTCTTCGGTTGACTCACAAGACTTAAGTTAAGCCTACATTTAGGATAAAGTGTTTTAGTCTCCATCCCTATAAAGCGGGTAGCTACTTCAAGAAAGTCCCACTTTCACCACGGCAGATGTTTTTTGGCCCTAGAGCACCAAGTGTGCCTGTCTAGTGGACCTCTTGCCCCGCCCTTCCTCGTGGAGAGCCTAGGGTTATACTATGCATTGTATCAACATGTTAGGATATCTTTAGTACAGGTTCTCTTATGCATTAGGCCAATTTCTTCAATCGATTTTGGCACATGCGTATTGGGTTGACGGCACCACAGGGTGTTTGAGGAATCAGCTTTATACAGCTCCAAGGAGCCACAGTTGTTACAAGAGAACCTATATTTTATGTAACATTACCAGTACATTTCGTGTGTAGTTTTTCTCGCATATAATTAGGACAAAGTTTTTAATTTTCAAGCTTGAATTTTGGGGCGTTGGAGAGACCTTGAGGGGGTCTCCCTTAATTTTTTTCAGGAGATTTAATATTTTGTTTTTATTTTCACAGACGTCAAGTTATTCAGTGGTTCATGTTTCCCACACTACCCCTGCGATTTTAAAGAATTTACGTTTAGTAGATTTTCTCAGGTTTTTAAAGTGTTTTTTCTGAATTTTTTTTTTTGATGTACTCGATTGCTGTGGCTTGCCTCACTATGTTTGACGTCTCCTGCAGACCAGTCTCATCTGTGTAAGGGTCGTAAGGAGCCTTGGTGTAAGTGTATATATATATATATATATATATATATATATATATATATATATATATATATGTATATATAGCGTAAGGGTCGTAAGGAGCCTTGGTGTAAGTGTATATATATATATATACATATATGTATATATATATATGTATATATATATATATATATATATATGTATATATATGTATATATATATATTTATATATATATATATATATATATATATATCAGTTAGTCTCAGAGTTTCTATATATATGAGTGAGTGGGGATGTGTTTTTAGTATTTATTTGTTAACTTTTCCTGATTCACCCCTGGAGCCTCTGATAGAATACTGAGTTGGCATATATGTAGTTTATCAGATGTAAGTTACCTGAGTCTATATTGATCAACTAAGTCCTCACTTAAATAAACCACTATGAAGCGCCCCTTCTCAGTTGTGTTTGCATATTTTTAGTGGATAAACCCTTTGCACACCGCTGTGTACACGCTTCACGGTTCGATAGAATACTGAGTGAGTCGAGGAGGCGTGTGTTTGTAGTTTACTTTGTTAACTTTTTCCTGATTCACCCCCTGGAGCCTCTGACTCGATAGAATACTGAGTTGGCAGGGCCACGGGTGTGGTTTATCAGATGTAAGTTACCTGAGTCTATATTGATCAACTAAGTGGCGTCCTAGGCCTCACTTAAAATAAACCACTATGAAGAAGCGCCCCCTTCTCAACGCTACTAAGTTGTGTGAGGTGCATATTTTTAGTGGATAAACCCTTTGCACACCGCTGTGGTTCACGGTTCCGCGATAGGGACTGGTAGGGCCACGTAAAGGCGCTGCTGAAAGAGATTATACGTGAGTCACAAGTGATTTCACAGGTCCTTACAGGCTCACACAGCTCCGGTGATCGGATCTGCGGGTCTGTATGGGTTTAATGGACGACTCTATGCGGCTTCACAGCCTGTGTTTACGTCTCCATACGGCTCCACTGCCCGTGTTTATGGGTCCATTGGACGGCTCCATACGACTATGTGGCCCACGGCTTAACGGCTCCTTACGGCTCCGGTGAATGGGTCTATACGGCTCCAGAGTTTTGTAATGGGATAACGTACACCATACGATAAATCCGGAAATAGACCCACTAGCTACAAAGCTACGTGATTCGGTGATAAGTGACAATCTTCCCAAGAAGTATAGCATCACGAAAGCTATTTTCTTCTTGGTCCCGTAGCCATTAGCTACGCAGTTCTATGGCCATGTGAACCGCATCAATAAGATTGTCCGCGTTGAACGTTACATTTCCTCAATATTTTTTCACCAGTATCATGGACAGGGAGGATAGGTCCCCGAGTGTCGGTCTGTTATGCACCCAAGATGTCCCGCGTTGCATCGCGTGTAAACGTTCTTTAATTTACGCTCCGGTGACATCCATCTCGCATGTTGAATGTGTAGATTATGCTGCGAGTCCAACCTGTGTACTCTTTGCAGCGACTGGGATCAAGCGGTGTGGCCGGAGCACAGACTACACCGTGACCGGCACTTTTAAAAAGCGGGCGAGAGAGTGGAGAAGCAACAGTCAGATAGGCGGTCTTTATCTTCCCCCCCTCTCCCGCCGCCACCGCCACTCAGGCTTAAGCCGCAGCCTTCTTCTGCCCAGGAGGCAGGTCCGCCGCCCACACTCAGCAAGGCACTCCTTTGATGGGCCCCCTGCAGCTGAGTAGGCATACACTGACACGTACCCCTGTGGTGCCAAATGCTGTGGCGGAGCCCAGAATGGGGTATTCCTCCCGCCACCCCAATTCAAGCCGTTCCCACTAGATAAGACCCCCGTATCCCTACTGGATACTGGACGAGGTTCTTTTCCTGCCACCTCCCTCAGTACACCCCCTTTTACAAGGGGAGCAAGTTGCCCAGCTTATTGACTTCCTAGAATAGGAAATCAAGCTGGATAATGCAGCTGGATATTGTAGAAGCACCTTTCGAAGAGGCTGGCCCACAGTCTCAGCGTAGACTGCTCAGTTCAGCCTTGAGGGATACTAAACCAATGGCTAGACAATTTCCCATTGATGCCCTCCTGGTGACCATGCAGAACATTGTTCTAGGACCTTGGACAGGGACTGGACAGCCTACAACAAAGAAGTTGACAAGGCCACGCGTGTCCATCCAGCTCCCTATCAGGCGCTTATAAACACCCCCTCAATCCCTACGGTCCAGCAGAGGGAAGGTTCCCTAACAGCTGTCGACTGGGCCATACAGCAGGCTTTTAAATACCAAGCCCTTGCCGTATGGCTGACAGAGGGGTTAGACTCAGTTTTGCGTAGACATCTACCAGCCAACGTCCTTACAAGGACCGAGTCTTCGTTATTCAGACTCTCGGATTTGCTCGACGCAACAGTCGACCAACTCGGCCGAGTCTTCACAAAGGTAGTCAGGGAGAGGCGCAGGAATGTTCTCACTCTCCTTGGACTTTCTGACGCCACTCAGACGGACCTTCGGCACTTACCTACAGAAGGCCCGGACCTATTTGTAGGTCACTTCCGAGATGTTCTGTCATGCCAAGCTGGCCGCCAGGACGATCTTCGGAAGACTCAGAAGCTGTTAGTGAAGACAAAGTTTGTCCTCTCTTCCTGCACGTCGCCGTCTTTTGCCCCTGTACGGGGCAGGGGTGCGTCTAATTAGCGAGGGGACTATCGTCACCGTAACGCAGTAACGGGACCCTTTACAGCTTCTTCCTCTCGCTAGGAGTCCACTCTATGGGCAGGCAGAGTGAAAGTGGAAGAGAGCACTTAACGCTCCTTCTTCTCTGCATGCAGAGCGGGTACCTCCTCCAGAGGGTGGGGGAAGGGCAAGGGGCAGCGTTTTTGACCTACCTCCGACAACCCTGTTGACTGGCGATTCAGTCTGGGGCTTTTGGGGAACTTTTCAGAGGCATGGGAGAGAGTCACCACAGACAAATGTTGCTACGAACCATTCAGCAGGGTTTCAGTCTAGAGTTCGCAACTCTCCGCCCCAAGGGGGTCTTCCGCCCCACCCCCATGCCTCGTCTGAGTGACCATGCAGAGTTGTTGAGGACAAAAATCGGAGAACTGCTGGCAAAGAGCGCCATCACTCTCATTTCGAATTCTCCCAGGAACCTCGTAATGTCCACACGTTTTTCCTGGCCACCAAGAAAGGAAACAAGTGGTGACCAATAATAAACCTAAAACCACTCAACAGGTTCATTCATTCGTTAAAGTTCAAGATGGAGACTCTTCACTCCATCCTCCTCAGTTGATGAGGGGCCTGTGGACCACCTCCGTCGACCTTGCAGACGCACATGTCCATGTTGTGATGCCTGAGGAACACAGGCGTTTTCTGTTGTTCCGATTCGAGGGAGTTGCGTACATATTAAGGGCGTTACCCTTCGAGCTATCGACTACCCCCAGGGTCTTCACCCATATAACGAGAGTTCTAGCAGCCTTCTTGCGAAAGCAAGGCATCAGAATCTTTATATACGTAGACGACTGGCTGATCGTCGCAGTAGATGCAGCCACCGTCGCAGAACACATAAATGTAATCATAAGAGTGGCTCAGGACTTGGGTGGGTGATCAAGCTTGCCAAGTCCAATCTAGTTCCTTCTCAGACTCCCACCTTTCCAGGAGCAGTCCTGGATTTTACTGACGGAGGAGCGGATCCTTGCCGTGAGAGCAGAAACCGATGTCCTCCTCTCGCTACTGTGGTCGCCGGCGAGAGCATGGCTGGTATTATTAAGATACCTAGCCAGCCTAGTAGATGTAGTCCCCATGTGCAGGTTTTACATGCGGGATCTACAATTTTATCTACTGGATCATTTTGTACCATCCAGGAAGGACCTCAGTCTCCCGTCCTCCGTACACAGGCGGTGGTCCCCTATATTGATGGTGATGCGTCCACTCTCACTTGTCACAGAGAGCGATTTTTTCACCTATCTGACCTTTAGTGTCAGTGGTAAACGATGCGTTGTTGACGGGGTGGGGAGCGCATTTAGCGTGGTCTCAAGTCGCGGGATTTTGGACGGACACTTGGTGCGGTCAGCACATCAATCTGTTGGAACTAGAGGCAGTACGCTGGGCTCTTGTTCATTTTACTATGGTAGTGGCGTTTATCAACAGACAGGGAGGCACGAGATCCAGAAGTCTTTGGATCCTAGCCAAATCCCTGCTGTCTTGGTGCATGACGAACAAAGTCACACTCCAGGCGGTGCACCTGCCAGGCAAGGAGAACATGGATCGCGGATCTGTTACTCCGCCTCCAAGGAGCCCCCACAAAATTGGTCCTCCTCTTGTGGGTGGCAGAGACGATCTGGTTGACCTTCGGTCTCCCAGATGTAGATCTGTTCGCGTCTGTGGACATTCACAAGCTACCAATTTTTTGCGCTCTGACACCCGACCTGAGAGTCTGGAAAGTCGATTAGGTGGACCCACTTCGTGGGCTATGCCTTCCTACTGTTCGCACTGGTACTGAAAGTACTGGGCAAGGTGATGTACGATTAGTGTCACGTGTATCTTCTGGTAGTTTTCAACTGGCCTGGCCAATCAACTGTGGTTTCCTCAGCTGCTCAATCTTGTCGCATGTTTTTCATACGAGCTTCCGGTCACGGACGATTTAGTCTTAATCCCGGGCTTCAGCAAACTGCACCACAATCCAAGAGCACTCTATTTGAGTGTGTGGCCTCTATCAGCGAATCCCTTGTCGGAGGCAGCTGCCCAAATGACAGCTGGAGCCGGAGGCCTTCCACTTTGAGGATATATGCTTCCAAACTCAAAATGTTCCAAGACTGGTGCCAGGATAAATCTGTTTCTCTGCATACGGCAAGATTGAGCCTCTTGGTGACGTAGCGGATATTTTTTTGGTCCAGTTTAACCTGAGTAAATCTATCAATACAGTCAAAAGGTTCAGGACAGCCATAGCAGCTATCCACCGGGGCTTTCCAGATGGCTGAACCGTCACTGACGCACAGCCTCTGGAAACATTAATTAAAGGAATGTTCTTACAAAGACCTTCAGTTCGGAACCTCGCTCCCATTGGAATATGCAGGTGGTTCTCAAAACATTAGCCCAGTCTCTGTTTGAGCCTTTGTCAGAATGTCCACTCAAGGAACTGGCGATTAAAATGGTATTTCTACTCTCCGCAGCCTCTGCGTCTTCATGCGCTTTCGTTCAAAGAGGGCCATATTTGCTTTGAATCGGGGGGCATTGGACTTGTGCTCCACCCAGCCTTCTTAGCCAAGAACCAAACATTAAAGTTTTTACCGGAACCTATTTTCCTTCCGTCACTCACTACGTTTTCTGACACAACAGAGGACAAGGCCTGGTGTCTTGTTCGATGTCTCAAATACTATAATAAACATACGCAGTCTTGTCGAATGATGTCACTGCCTTACAAAATCCGCATCGCGCCTTTTCACATGATACGGTTTGGCGTTGGATTCTTCAGGCAATCACATACAATAAATCCGCATTATTCACAGAATGATCGGTTAAGGCACATCAGGTACGAGGCATAGCTACATCAATTGGGCTTTTTGGTGGGGTTCCCCTCAATGAGATTCTTTCTTCTGCGCTATGGAAAACACCAGCCACGTTTGTCTCCGCATATCTGAAGGATATAGCAGACTATCAAGACAGAGTTGCAAGGGCCGTTTTTTCGAGAAAAAGACCACCCCTTTCTTGAGATGAATATTCTCGCTTTCAATTATTCACATTCTCTCGTTCAGTTGAAGTTATTACGTTAATTTTCTTAATGTCTTAGTCGTTCACCAACGGATTTTGGCCGCTGTTCTGGCACGTTTAATTAGTTTATTTTGACTAACGAAAAAAAATTACCATTCAGGCTCTTTTTATTTTGTTTATTCCTGCTAATGAAACGTTGCCGTTGTTTTGGCGATTGTTATTTTGTTGTTTTACTTACAGAATTTTGCCTATCTTCGGCAGCTTTTATTTGGTTTATGTTCTACTAACACAGTTCTGCCGCGGTTTTGGCAGCTTCTGTTTAGTTTAACTTTACAGACGGTTTGATCCCTTTATGCTTACCTAAACCGCTCGGGTCCTCTGACGAACGTGGTGAGTTTTCGTCATGTTGTATTTAGCGCTGTTTGCAGTTTGAATCTGTTCACTAACGGATTATGTTCGCATAATTTTGCGGATGATTAACATTTGTTCTGTAGACGTCTTGCCTTGGTTATTCTCAACAGTGCTTTCTGTTCTCTTGTCATAACTAGCAGTGGGTTACTATTTTTATAGTTCCTATTCAGAGGTCTTTCGTCTTTAAGAGGAGAAGGAATTTCGTCCTTTAGGCAGTAGTGTGAGTTTTAGTACCAGCCTTTAGAAAATTCTGCTGTGACCTGAACTCCCTTCCTTCCTATCCTCGGTTGCAATCTGATTGCCTATTTATAGCATGGAAGGTAAGATATAACTAGAAGTAAATTTACCCCGCTAAGCGTAGCGGGGATATTTACAAGAGTTATACTTACCTTTATGCATCCCGGCCCGCTTTCCCTCTTGTTCAGGCCTCAGTGGAATGTTAAGTGAGGGTTAGTAGTGGTAATATGGAGGTCAGGACTGGGCTGGTAACTACGTTTTTAAGGTCAGTTAGAAGTGCATTAGAATCGGTTCATGTGACCAGATTGCCTATTTATAGCATGGAAGGTAAGTAAACTCTCATAAATATCCCCGTTAAGCTTAGCGGGGTAAATTTAAGGTGGCACAAAAATTGTACAAATTAGTACATAATTACCCACTAAAATCACATAATTGACCTCTGACTTTTGACCCTAATCACTGAAACAACAAAACTTTTTCACATTTTTCATACCCTACTGTATGACACCATTCATGCTCACGTCACACATACCATTCCATAAATATAGGGGAAAGTGGTCAATAGCTCTTTGACCTTTTGACCCTAGAGTCTCGAACACAAATTCATATACCAAGGTATCATGGTACAACATAGCATTGGTATAGGTATAGTATATTTTTAGTTTTAAATGGTGCAAAACTTTGCATTAAAAGTATTTCTTTGACCTTTTGACCTGCAATTGTTTTTAATTTTTGGTAGAATGTTAAATCCTACCCACTTATGCAATATGTAAAGAAAGATACCAAGTAATTCCTTCAAAAGATACAACCATCACCAAAAACTTGTTTCATTTGACTTTTGACTTGTTGACCCTAGAGTTTACAGGACACAAGTTCATGTGCCACAGCATCATGATGCAAACATAGGATTGGTATAGGTCTTGCACATTCGGAACAAAAAGTTGCACAAAAATGTTAAAAATTAGTACATAATTACACCCTAAAATCACATATTTGACCTCTGACCCTTAGCCCTAATCACTGAAACAACATCTGAAATTTTTCACATTTATTGTACCCTACTGTATGACACCATTCATGCTCATGTCACACTTCCCATTCCATAACTAGGGTGAAATAGTGAAAATTGTTTTATAGCTTTTTGACTTTTAAGAATGTTAGTTTGTTGTAAAAGATAATTAATATTTGTTGTTTGTAGATATCAATGAATGCGATGATGTACTTGCCAACCAGTGCCAAGTGGACTGTGTCAACACTGTAACGAGCTTCTATTGCACCTGCAATGAAGGATACATTCTTAACCCAGATGGAAAGACATGTACAGGTGAGCTTAGCATATTTAGAAATATGCCTAGGACCTTTATTCATTTGCCTAGGACCTTTATTCATTTGCCTAGGACCTTTATTCATTTGCCTAGGACCTTTATTCATTTGCTTAGGACCTTTATTCATTTGCCTAGGACCTTTAGGCATTTGCCTAGGACCTTTAGGCATTTGCCTAGGACCTTTATTCATTTGCCTAGGACCTTTATTCATTTGCCTAGGACCTTGAGGCATTTGCCTAGGACCTTTGGGCATTTGCCTAGGACCTTTAGGCATTTGCCTAGGACCTTGAGGCATTTGCCTAGGACCTTGAGGCATTTGCCTAGGACCTTGAGGCATTTGCCTAGGACCTTGAGGCATTTGCCTAGGACCTTGAGGCATTTGCCTAGGACCCTTGGGCATTTGTCTAGGACCTTTAGGCATTTGGTTAGGACTTTTAGGTGTTTGCTAAGGACATTTAGGCATTTGTCTAGGACCTCAGGTATTTGCTTACAATTGCCAAGGACCTTGATGCATTTGCTTTCATTTTCCTAGGACCTTGAGGCATTTGCCTAGGACCTTTAGGTATTTGCCTAGGACCTTTATTCATTTACCTAGGACCTTGAGGCATTTGCCTAGGACCTTTAGGCATTTGCCTAGGACCTTTAGGCATTTGCCAAGGACCTTTAGGCATTTGCCTAGGACCTTTAGGCATTTTCCTAGGACCTTTAGGCATTTGGTTAGGACTTTTAGGTGTTTGCTAAGGACATTTAGGCATTTGTCTAGGACCTCAGGTATTTGCTTACAATTGCCCAGGACCTTGAGGCATTTGCTTGCATTTTCCTAGGACCTTGAGGCATTTGCCTAGATCCTTAAGGCATTTGCCAGGACCTTTAGGCATTTGCCTAGGACCTTTAGACATTTGTCTAGGAACTTTGGGCATTTGCCTAGGACCTCTAGGCCTTTGCCTAGGACCTTTAGGTATTTCTTAGGACCTTAAGACGTTTAACGTTTACTTCAAGTTACCGCTTAAGTTCTAAGCTATTTCATATTGATTGTCTTTATTTTTAAAAGCTTCGTTTTTCCACTTCCAGCTACCTCAGTAAGACATGGCAAGACTCCTGGAATCTCGAGACCAGTAACAAACTTCACACTATCAAACCCAAAGTTGTGACCAACATCCCCCTGCACAGTCACAACCACAGGGAGGACGTTGTCATTACCCGATCCACCTCGACCACACCTTTTTCATCCACTCTCACCTACTTTCCGGCTCCCCTGCTCCTCTCTGCCCTACATTCAACACTGATCTCTCAATCAAACACATCCCATTAACCTGTCTCATTTACCTTAATGCCAGATCACACCCCTCCCCCTTTATCTCCATATCCGATTGTTTCAAGGACAACCTTACCTTCAACTTCATCACCTTTCTCCACAACAGCAATTTATTCCACCTGATCTTAACCTCTCTTTCCTTCTCTTCCTAATAACCTTTCTCATCTTCCTTTTATTACCTTAACTTCTTTTTCGTATTCACCTTCTCTCCCTCCTTCCCTCTATCCTTCCCCTCTTTCCTCTCTGTCATAACTCAAGCACCTTAATTTTTAACATCCTCTTGGCTCATATGACTCTGACTGTCGCCGTGCCGTTTACCATCAACAAACCAAACCTTTATTTCAGCATATGCCAGAAAACTAGTAACCCTCTAAAACAAAAACCTTTTTTGACTCCTTAAGAGTTCTGACAAGGGCAAAGTGAGTATGCTGATTAAAAAAACTGATTTTAAAGTTTCAGATAAAAATCAAATGTTTGCATCTAAACGTTGTTGCATTATGTTAAACATGCAAAAAATGTATTCAAGTAGTTACATCAGCAGATCATAAAAAATTAATCAACACCTTGTGCTTGTGGTAGAGCAATGAAAACAGCAGTGACATAGCGAAATGATTTCACTTAGAACTATTTGGTGTTATGTTTTAGTTATTTACATCATGCTGTTTGATTTCTCATCTTCACATTATCAAGATGGCGTAATGAACTTCTTTCAAAGAGAATTTAAGAGGTATATGAAAAATATTCTAACAGGTATTGATTGGAGGGATGACTTCTGATGTGTGGAATGGACTATTTTATGGTTCAGCCAGTTATAATGGAAGTGGAATTATAGCTTTTTGTGAATGATAGTGTAAAGGAACAAGGATGGAAGTTACGTGCATAAGTTAAACATTATGTCACCCCATATGAAATAAATGACTAAACTGAAAAAAGTATTTATGGTTGCCATATTGATTTTTATATTACAGATATAAATGAATGTACTGAGACGCCATGGGTGTGTAGTCAGGAATGTGAGAACACACCAGGGTCTTTCATATGCAAATGTGCTGAAGGTTACCTCAGACTGCCAGATGAAAGAACTTGCAAGCATTTGTCAGGTAAATAACAATTTTATAGCAACTTGCGTTTTTTAAAGATTGTATAGTCTTGATTTATTTCAGCTTTTCACAATTCTAGCTCTGAATGACAATATTTCTTAATAGAAATTAAACAAACTGGCAAATGTTCTGTAAATTTACAAGTTTTGCATACACATTTAACCTGATGAAAGTTGTGTGCATGATGGATTGGTGAAATTCTGTCCAATTAAGATAACCAAGCTGAAAATAAGCTCCCAAAACAAAAGTCATCTTCCGTATTTGAATAAATCATTAGCAGTGTGAAAGGAATCTACGTCCTGAATATTAATCACTACATCATGAATATTAATCACTACATTATGAATAATAATCACTACATCATGAGTAATAATCACTACATCATGAATAAAAATCACATCATGAATAATAATCACTACATCATCAATATTAATCACTACATCATCAATATTACTCAATACTTCATGAATATTAATCACTACATTATGAATATTAATCACTACATCATGAATATTAATCACTACATCATGTATATTAATCACTACATCATGAATAAATCACTACATCATAAATATTAATCACTACATCATGAATATTAAACACTACATCATGAATATTAATCACTACATCATGAATTTTAATCACAACAGAAAAAAATTACAACTGTATTCTCAGGTCTATATGTCAGTACTACAGCATACATTAAGTGTAATCTTAGGTCTATATGTCAGTACTACAGCATACATGAAGTGTATTCTTAGGTCTATATGTCAGTACTACAGCATACATTAAGTGTATTCTTGGGTCTATATGTCAGTACCACAGCATACATTAAGTGTATTCTTAGGTCTATATGTCAGTGCTACAGCATACATTAACTGTATTCTTAGGTCTATATGTCAGTACTACAGCATACATTAAGTGTATTCTTAGGTCTATATGTCAGTACTGCAGCACACATTAAGTGTATTCTGAGGTCTATATGTCAGTGCTACAGCATACATACATTAAATGTATTCTTGGGTCTATATGTCAGTACCACAGCATACATTAAGTGTATTCTTAGGTCTATATGTCAGTACTACAGCATACATTAACTGTATTCTTAGGTCTATATGTCAGTACTACAGCATACATTAAGTGTATTCTTAGGTCTGTATGTCAGTACTGCAGCACACATTAAGTGTATTCTTAGGTCTATATGTCAGTACTACAGCATATATTAAGTGTATTCTTAGGTCTATATGTCAGTACTACAGCATACATTAAGTGTATTCTTAGGTCTATATGTCAGTACTACAGCATACATTAACTGTATTCTTAGGTCTATATGTCAGTACTACAGCATACAGTACATTAAGTGTATTCTTAGGTCTATATGTCAGTCCTACAGCATATATTAATTGTATTCTTAGGTCTATATGTCAGTTCAACAGCATACATTTTGTTCCTTTTTCTTTCTGTTTATGGGATGTAAATCTACAACGTAAAGTTGATAGAAGTGTTGAACAAATTCATGTTTTGAATTATTATGATTTCACTGAAGATTTTCATCATCTCAAGGCTCTGTTTCTCTTTCCTCACTACATCTATTTCTGGGGTTGATTATTTTTTTCCCTTTTCGCACTGTACCCGTAGATCTCAAAGTAATGTTTTAAGGGTAAATCACAATCAATTTTATGACCACATTTTAATGAGAATAAAATTCTTTGCTCCCTGTTCCAGATGTGGATCCCGTTCTCATCTTTACCAATCGTTACTATGTGCGGAATTTAACCTTGAATGGGGAAGTTTTACTTTACAATCTTGTTGCGCAAGGCTTCACCACTGCAAGTGGTATGGACTTTGATGTACGTCAACAAAGGTTATTTGTGGTTGACTCTCGTGGAAATCAAATTGTCAGTATGAACACAGATGGATCTGATCGAAGGTCAATCATCACAGACTTTGTATCATCTGCAGAGGGTATCGCTGCTGATTGGGTCGGAAGGTTAGCTTAATGCTTTATCTTTTCACATAAATGGAAAGTTGTTCAATCAATAGGTATTTTGATATTGGCAAATTCATGAAAAGTGATGATATTTGATACACAAGTAAGAAATTGTTATGGTCAGAAGTCTTCATTTGGAAATTAAGACCTGGCATTACTTAATTTTAAGCAGCAGCTACCAGCAAGCAGCAATGTCACAGGTGAACTCAATGAGAAAGGTAGAAACAATGAATGGAGCCAGAAAACTCCTAATATCTGTTTATAAAAATGACCAGAACCATAATTTATATATCATGGATGACATTTAAGAAAAGGATCCATCCACCTGATTATCAAGATTATGTCAATAAATAGGGTGCAGACATATGATGACAGTTGATCAATACATGAATTAAAGGGCGGTTTGGGAGGGGAATGGAGGTCCTTGCTTTCAAATTCATCATTTGAAGGAAGATATATGTCACAAATCCAAACATTTCAAGGCAAAAAATCTTATACTTTTTTTAGATTCCCACTGAAGGTGTCCTCCCAGGCGCATGACACATATTTGACCTTGTGTTAAAAAAGCTCTACAAAAAGCTGTTATCTACAAATGCACCAGGAAAGTGTTTGGTATGCAAAGTAGAAGAAAGGGCTCCCTCCTCTCTATTCTCTTTGTAACTACATGTCTGCCTACTATCACAATCTTAAAAAATATGTCTGGATCTTTTGCAGAAAGTTGTATTGGGTCAACCGAAGGAGAGATGTGATGGAGGTAGCTGAGATGGATGGCAGATACAGAAAGACCTTCATCCATCAAGGATTGTTTGAGCCCAGAGCTGTTGCCGTCAACCCTCTAAACGGGTATGTATCCTTTCATATAATAACAAAAACAAAAAAAAGATGATGATGTTGATTAAAATTTTAAAGATATAAGTGTGAGGATGGATATATGATTAAGGGGATTATGATTAGTCAGAATGATGAAGTGCTGAGAATTTATGGGGACATGTAGCCAACATGGTAGTGAGTTTGTGGTCATTTTGTCCTCTCTATTCTGCCTCTTCCTCCCTTCTTGCCTCCCCCTTCCCACGTTTCCTCCCTTCCCCAATTTGACTCCCCCTCTCACTTTGTCCCCACCCACCTCTGTGACTTCTCGCCACTGTGCCTCCCCTCCAAGCATCAAGTGTTTCTGTAGGAGATCCTGCACAGAAAGC
Organism: Chiridota heheva; assembly: GCA_020152595.1. Taxonomy (NCBI): domain Eukaryota; kingdom Metazoa; phylum Echinodermata; class Holothuroidea; order Apodida; family Chiridotidae; genus Chiridota; species Chiridota heheva. The sequence goes on along the minus strand of JAIGNY010000010.1, from coordinate 100,998 downwards.
TCAGAAAAGGTGTACTAAAATAACCAAAAAGGGAATTTTGTATAAAGACAGTTCCAAGTAGTAGCAACCAGTAAGAAGAACTGAAGGTAGCCTGTGGGTTGTGGGTGGAGTCAATAGGGATGATTTACATTGTTAAGGTGATACCTTAAGTGATACCTTGGCCAAGAGAGGACAGATTGCATATTTGCAGCATAGAAGGTAGGTATGATAAATAACCATGCCTACTTAAGCAGGAGGAGGGTAAGATATCTATACATACAATGCTGTGCATAATGAAGCAATTATTTTATTGCATTTAATGCTGTATTTGGAGTTGCTGTTAATGTGAAACATGAATTCCATTTATTTGTTTGCATCAGCACCCTGTACTGGACTGACTGGGGATTGGATGCCTACATTGGCACAAGAGGTATGGATGGATCAGGGGACACACAGAGAATCACAAGCAACAAAATTGTATGGCCCAATGGTTTGACAATCGATTATGCTGCAAAAAAGATATTTTGGTGTGATGCTCATTTAGATTTTATTGCGTGAGTATTTAAAATAATTCTCATAAATACTTAGTATTAGAATTAAGTATGATTTTATTGCATGGTAACTTTATAAGTTAAGCATACTTTTATATTACAGCAGTATGTATAATTTAAACGTGGCTTCTACTTAGTTATTGAGTACTTTTGTTGGTGTAAGTAAATTAGTGTGAGTACTTTTGTTGTGTGAGTACTTTTGTTGTGTGAGTACTTTCGTTGTGTGAGTACTTTCGTCGTGTGAGTATTTTTGTTGTGTAAGTACTTTCGTTGTGTAAGTACTTTTGTCGGTGAGTATTTTTGTCGTGTAAGTACTTTTGTCGGATGAGTACTTGTGTCAGGTGAGTATTGTTTGTCATGTGAGTACCTTTGCTGGGTGAGTTTTCTTGTCAGATGAGCACTTTTGTTGTGTGAGTTCTTTTACCAGGTGAGTACTTGTGTCAGGTGAGTATATTTGTCATGTAAGTACTTTCGCTGGGTGAGTACTATTATTGAAGTGTGAGTACTTTTGTCTTGTGAGTACTTTTGTCGGAGAACTTTTGTCATGTGAGTACTTTTGTTGTGTGAGTACTTTTGTCGTGTGAGTATTTTTGTCGTGTGAGTACTTTTGTCGGAGTACTTTTGTCGCGTGAGTTCTTTTCATTGGGTAGTACTTGTGTCGGGTGAGTATGTTTGTCATGTAAGTACTTTTGCTGGGTGAGTACTTTTGTTGGGTGAGTACTTTTGTCATGCGAGTTTCTTTGTCGGATGAGTACTTATGTTAGATGAATACTTTTGTGATATGGGTACTTTTGCTGGGTGAGTACTTTTGTCATGTGAGCTTTTTTGTCGTGTGAGCTCTTTTGTCGTGTGAGCTTTTTTGTTTTTTGAGCTCTTTTGCTGTTGAGTTCTTTTGCAGGTGAGTCTTTGGTCATTCTACTTTTGTTATTCTACAAAGTGGGATAAAATAACATACTCGAGTATGTTGACCCCCAATTTTTTTATATTTGCAAAGCCATTTCCCTAAGGGGTACTAAATAAACCTAACCCAGAAAGTGCTCCCAGATTCAAAAAGATGCTCACCATGTGACACAATTGCAAGCACAAGAGTTGTATGAAACAGAAACTGGTTCTGCTCAGACCACATTTTACATTTGTGTGAAAATACTTTTTTGTTGGATACCATAATCATATGGAATAGAGTCAAATCTGTTTAATTTTGACAGTTATGCAGACATGGATGGCAGCAACATGCATGAACTCCCAGGTCAACCAGGTCAGGAGGTCGCTCATCCCTTTGCAGTTGCAGTATTTGAAGACTGGGTATTCTGGTCTGACTGGAACCAGAAAGTTATTTACAGAGCTCACAAATTTTCTGGTGAAAACCAGACGGTATTGGTGAATGTTGATCATCGTCCGTATGATCTTAAGATATATCATCCTTTGCAGCAAGACCAGAGTAAGCACAGAGTGGTAGAATGCCAACAGGGAAAAATAATGTGACGGGGCACTAAAACAACAACAACATGACCTTGTAAAATAGAATTAATATACTACCCGGCCTGTACAATGTGAGGACTATGTGAATCAAGTTATTACTTGTACATAAGTATGCAATAAAAAGATTATCACTTTGCCTGGTCACATTGGTATTCCCTCTTGGCCACACTTTAAAAATAGGGCTATTTAATTTGTTTAAAGGGAAGCTTGATATGTTTACAGTATGATGTTAAAAGCCATGTAGTTACCTCACCATATTTCAGTATAGAATAGCAGATTTGTATCACATCACATTTGCTGCTGCATTGAGGGAAGTGCAGAAAAACAAATAGTGTCAGGGTCTTTTCTAGATTTTAAAATGTTCATCTTGTCTCCTTGTATTAAATTTTCTGTCCCTTTATTACCCACCTCTATCACTCTCACCCCTCCTCTTCCTCCTCCTATCCCCTTGATCAGATAGAACTTCTTTCTATGAATCACCTGATATTCCAGTTCATTATTTCTAGCATTGGTATTATTTGTTGTGTGTTTGGGGGTGGGGGAGGGGATTAGAAGCCTCGAATTAGTGTAGGTTGTGTCCCAATGCTAAAAGTATAAATTCAAGACAAGAATTTAAGTTTAGTGCTTGGTCTGTAACTTCAGTGCAAAAACTCTTTAGTCATGGTAAAAATTAGGGGTTGACTTCGGTGCACAAAGGTTATTAAATGTACATATATAGGTTGTGGCAACATGTACTAAATGGGCTATATCGGTAATACATGATGGTAATTGTAGTATTCAGTTCTAACACAGCACTTTCCTGTGTAACCGTATTCGAAGTACTATATAACTTTTTACGGTCACACTCGTAGCAGATGCTGTCCCAATTGTGCTAATGAATTGGTTACATAAAATATTCATCAATTCTTTCCCAAAAGAGTTTCATATTGCTTCTTCACAGATATCATTAATCCATGTGGTGATGACAATGGCGGGTGTTCTCATTTATGCTTAATTGCCAAAGGTGGTCAGTCATTCACATGTGCTTGCCCTGATAATTTTATTCTGCAAAGAGATCGATTGACTTGCTATCCAAACTGCTCCGTTCAGGAGTATCGCTGTCAGGACAATGCAAGATGTATTCCTCTGTACTGGAAGTGTGATGGGGTTCCTGACTGTGCAGATGGATCTGATGAGCTGCCAGAGTGTCGTAAGTTTTCCATTATGTGTACAGATATTATGGTATTTAAGCAGATAGTACACAAATGTAATATTAAATACCACCTTAATTTTGATCCAGGTTCTATAAGTCTTTTTGTATTCACTTGGTTGGTGCCACGTCACATTCGGGAGATGACGTCATTTTTCTGGAGTGAAAACAAACCTTTGCGCGATACACGTGGGCAAGTCCGTATGCGTTTACTGTGTGCGGTACGTATGGCATGTAAACAAAAACAGCTGATCTTTTTGTTTTCACTCCAATGCGGGGTGAATTCGCGCGCTTGTTATGCGGTCTGATGACCTCAGGTCACATTTCTGACCAAGTGATTAATGTGACTCGACAGGGATCAGAGCGGAAAAGGATTTATAAATGTTTCTTGATGTATAAACATTTCTGATTTACAGATCGGGTAGTTATGCCATAACTTTCAGTACGATGTCGTGTCAGACACAAATTCCCTGTAACAATATACCCCAAAATTGAATTACTTCCTTTTCAAGCACACTGGAAAAATCATACACCAAATTTGATTAAAAGGTATCCATTATTTCTGGAAATGTGTTGGTGACAAACAGACAAACAAATAGACAAACAAAAAGATTGCAAAAACATAATATCAGTCCAGCTTTGTTAAAGTCTATCTGAGAAGGAAGAGGACTTTAGAAACACAATGGTCAAGAAAGCATTCTATAAATCTTATTCCGTTCAGGAGATATTTTAGTTTAAAGTTTGGTATTATTTGTGTAGAAACGACTGAAATCAGAATAGTTGTGACATCACAGCCTTAGATTACTTGAAGTCTTCATGTAGTTTGTTATATTTTGTCCTTCATTTTTGTGGCTTAAAACCATTGAATATGTCAGGAAAGTAGTAAAAGAGAATCTAGAAAGGTAATTTACCACCTGAAGAAAGTTTGAGGAAAAATAAGTCAAATAATAGTATCAAAAATTAGGAATGTGAGGATGACAGCTCTGACCTTCCACTGTAGACTATCTACACCAGTCATTTTATACACAGATAATACAGATCTTTAAACTTGAATATCTCTTTAACGGAAAAAGATTTTTGAGTGTTTCTTCACCATTTGTTAGTTTTGAAGTCCTCTTTCATATAAGATAAATTTGCTTGACCTCTGAATCTAATACTTTAGGGGAAGTATAAAATCGGTTCTGTTTTGTATCTTTCGTACCCAGTTTTTTATTTCTCTGGAAAACTACAATTTCCCGTTCACCTACTCCGAGCTCTCCTTTGCCCTTAAAAATTTGGGTCCTCCTCTTAAGGCCCTGACGGCATTTACTACAATCCACTCAAAACTCTCCCCAGGAACTCCCTAGAAATACTCCTTAAGATTTACAATTACCTGTGGTCCTCAAACTTTTCCCCCCGACTCTTTGAGAGAGGCCATCATCACCCTAATCCCAAAAACTATGAAAGACAGATCCAACCCTAAAATCTATCGACCCATTGCTCTTACCTCCTGCCTCTGTAATATCATGGAACATATGGTCAACTACAGGCTCCTGCTGGTACCTCAAGAGGAACTACATCTTCTCCCCCCACTCAAAAAGGTTTCAGAAAGAAAAAAAAAAAAAAACGAAACTGCCTGGACCACGTCCTCAAACTTGACACCTTTATCCATGAAGTCTTTATCAGAAATCATCACGCCATCTTAATCTTCTTCGACATCGAAAAGGCCTTTGACACCACTTGGCGGTATGGTGTCCTTTGAGACCTTCACTCCTCTGGCCTCATGAGGCCTCATCCAAAACTATCTCCACTCCCACCACTTCAGAGTACACATTGAAAACACCTACTCCTAAAGGTACACCCAACATCTGGGTGTCCCCCAAGGCAGCATTCTCTCCCCCATTCTGTTTTTCCTCAAAATTAACAGCATTACTAAAACTCTCACCCTCAACATCAAAAGCTTCCTCTATGTCTACTGATTATTTCTTGTATTAATTATGTTGGTTGGGTTTAGGTTACCTTTGGCAATGGAGACAAGATTATTATTGACCTAAAGGACGCCTGAACCCCAGAAAAGTAGTTTGAATATTTGTATCAAACGGTGTTATTTGATTGTATTATAATTTGAGCAAGACTTCATAGTAGATTCTAAAGAAGCATAAACTGTTTTATTTGTTGATCAGCTATACGACACTGTGACCCTCGTGTTTTCCAGTGTGAGAACCTCAACTGCACCTCTAGCATTAAAATTTGTAACGGGAAGGACAACTGTGGCGATAATTCAGATGAAAGATACTGTGGTGAGTGAAAACAGATTCCTGAGAAACAACCATAGAAGCCTTATATAATTTGTTTATGTTGAATATGATTTTCAATAAAAAGCAAGTCAAGTTGGAGCAAAAATCTGCTTTGGAAAAGTAGTTAGTGTGAGTTTTCCCATACCGGTAAATTCTAAAACAATGCCTATGGTTTGGTTCATTAAAATTTCAGGCTCATAAAAAAATTAATTGCATTTACACCTTCAGTTGAGACAAAAAAACATGGCTAAAAACAATATATGGACAAATTGTATGTTTTGTACCCATAACATGTGAAGCTTCTGTGCAAGGGACATTTCTCTTTCCTGAAATGCTTATTTCAGATACACACAAGTGTGGAAATATTGATTGCAACTTAAATAAAGTGCTACAGAGATATATATACTTTATTTATGTGTCAAAAAATGATGACACACATTGGATGCACTTTTTGTGAAGCATTTTACATTTATGTAAGTTTACTGGTAAGGAGAAGTATTACATCAATATAAACCATGCTGGATACATTACTAGCAGGTTGTTATGCATGTGTCTGAATGTAATGGATATGACCACAGGCAACCAACCAGGGCGGTAATTCTCATCTGAAAAGTAAAAGGAAGGGAAAGGGGGATCTTAATGTTGCTGAAAAGTGGAGGGGACCTGTCCCCCACAAATTACGGCCCTGCGGTCAACAACCTTAATTTGTTTCACAGGGACTGCAAGTACATGTATCAAGCTTTATATTTCCCAGATTATACTTTTTTGTGGATATGCTCACTCTAAACATATCAAGACATTATATCATTATTTGATTAAGATGCAACCACAAACCATCAGTTAAATAATTAATTTTTTCTCTTCATTATTATTTTGAATAGATGCAAATCACTGCCAGGCGTGGGAGTTCAAGTGTGGGACGGGATCCTGCATACCCAGACGGTTTGTGTGTAACAATGCCAATAACTGTCCTGATAAGTCTGATGAGTCACCTGATCTTTGCCGTAAGAATCACCCTTTTGTTTTTGTTCTTCTTGATAATCTTGTCAAGATTTCCACAAAACTTTTATGTATCAGCTCTTCAAAGGAACATTAATTTTATTGAAATTCTTACAAAATGTGTTTTAGCTTATATGATGTAACAACATTGTATTTACTCAAGTTGCATCTTACCTTCGCTGCTATAAAATGCAATCCGGTCTGACTTGAGATACATTTCTTGGTTCCGATACGATATGCGATAGCATAAGGAACTTATGAAATCATGCTGGAGTGTGTATGTATTGGTGTATGCTATGGCTGGCGTAAGCCTCCTTTAAGCGACTAAGTTTACTAGAAATATGCAACTTAAGACACACTCCTTTAAACTTACTAAGGCGACAAGTTTTTTTTTTTCTCTTACCATTTCTAAAAATAATTTAACTGTCGCAAATTGGTTTATTTTGTTCTCTGTGGTCGAAAACCCTTATTTCCAAATTTTTGTCATATTTAAGTGAGGGTTAGGTTTTAGGGTCAGTTATGGTTAGGTTTTAGGGGTCAGTTAGGGTCAGGAAATTAGTGTGCAAGTCAATGGGAATGTTGCCTAAAGTAGCTTTACCCTATAATGTTTGTATGTATGTATGTGTGACTGTAACAGCTAGAAGCTCGTAAATACAATATCTTAAGAACCATTCAGTGGATTTATATCATACTTAGTATATGGAAGTGTTGTGGTCTGTAGTTGATCCCTATGGTAGGCGAAGCTAAATATAACATTTTGTTAACAAGCTTGTAAGCACGATATCTGAAGATCATTGAGGTAGATTTATGCCATACTTGGTAAGTGGATGTGGTCTGATGTACTGTAGATGATCCTTATTGTTTTTGGTGCTGATGTCATGAATATTAATTAGTAGGCGGGGATAAATATGCAATTCTGTTAACAAGCTTGTACACACGATATCTGAAGATCATTGAGGTGGAATTATGCCATACTTGGTATTGGATGTGGTCTTAAGTACTGTAGATGATCCCCATTGGTTTTGTTGCTGATGTCATGAATATCAATGAGAAGGCAGGAATAACTGTAACACATAAACAAGAAACAAAAATATAAATAAGTAAACATGTGAGAACACAACATTTAAAGAAATACAATTATAGAAATTGAATTAAATGCTTCTAAACCAAAGTTACAGCAGCATAGGAACCATCAGGGATTTCTGCCTCTGGTTACATTAGAAATGGCTTTGCTTAAAACCAGGAACATCTCAAGCGGCCCTTAAATGGAGGAAGGCCAGACGGAGTATAAGTGGTATATTTCTTTGTTTTCCAAACCACAAAACTGTATACAGTTTCACCTCTCAAAGGCTCCTTCAAAATAACAACTACTCCCCCTAGTGTTACATGGTAGTTATAGTGACACACATTTGAATATAATGGCAATCCTTTGTAATATAAGTAGTAGCCGTAATCATTGCTGGTATTGTTTGTCTTTGCTGCAGGGGAAAGGTGAAATAAGGTATGAGCATAGACCTATTTAAACCTCAATGTTATGATGCAAAGTTAATTTTGTGGAATGATGTGGTTAATTTGTTGCTTGTAAATTGCAGGCCAAATATTTAAGTAGTGCCTTTACTATTGTTTTTTTTTTTTACTGATTTGCACTTCAAAGATTTTTTTAATTGTTTTTTGTTTTTCAATTATTAGGAACACATGAATGTTCAGATGGCTATTTCAAATGTGGCACAGGGATGTGTATTCCTGCCACTTGGCAGTGTGACTTTGATAATGACTGTGGTGACAACAGTGATGAAGTCCACAGGGTCTGTCGTAAGTATGATTGCATAGATGCAGAGTCGAACCCATTAATGTGTGTAGAGATAAAATCAGTGGCGAAAAGGGAACAATATGCTAATGAAAATGATATTATTATTGTCCAATTCTAATAAAGTGCAAATACTACAAAATAGTTTAATTTGCTGAGCAGACCAAATTACAGCTACACAGTGTAGAATAGGAATGTTTGAAATTGTTAATTATTTAGTTTGGTTTTGAACAGTAGGAAGACTTTGGTCTTTGTCACTTTACTGAATTTGAAGGACTGACCTGACGGACTTATTTTTTTAAAGTTTCCTGTGGAAGAAAGGTGCTTTACTGCTGCGCCTCATCTTCAGTCAAGCTTTGAAGGAAGTTTTTAAATTTGAAAAAAAGTAACATTACTGAAGGAAGTGCTACAACTTAGTCTATGGGGCATGCTTGGAAAAACTTGTTTTTTGGTTCCTTTTATACCCTACAATTTTACAGAAGTAATCTGCTTTTTATGATGCTTTATACAATCGCATTGGTGGGACAATATGTGTGTGTAACATTTATAATTAATAGCGTTTTACTGACACAATTGAAGCAGAGTCAATATGTGGCACACACTGTACCTTTTGTATTTCGTGTGTAAAATAGTGTGTCAACTTAGCATATGGTGGTTGGCCTGGGCCTTCCTTGATATCCTCTTCATTTAGTGGTAGCTGGAACAAACCTTCGGTCCCAGAGGTTATAATTGCAGGGAAATTGGAAATTCGCAGGGAGAAAAAATATTATTTATTTCTTTTTCCCCCATGATGTGTACCTCCGCTTTCCGTTTAGTATGCACTGCAACTGCCGATTTTGGCCAAAATCGACGCTTGCATATCACACGCCTTGCCATAGCAAGGGCAACCTAATATGATATCATTTTTTGCTTGTCCTGGCACAGCTACAATCTTATTACATTGCCAACACGTGCGAGTGTAATATGATGCCTCTATCTGATGCACGTTGGGCATATTATTAATACCCCTATGATAGCATACTGAAAGGAAAGAGCTTGCACACTTAATGCTACATTTGAGTAAAGAACAGTATATATGTGCTCTAAAACATTCCCCCTGTAATTGTAAGATGAAAAGTACATTAAATTGCAAAAGAGTGAAGTATATAAAAGTGTATCGACTATATTATTTCTGTCACAATTTTTTATGGGAAGATTTCTGACACCTTTATTCAGAACCGTAGGCAGTTTTAGAATTAATTCCAACTCCGCATTTAGTTATGCAACACCTCGACTCATATCTAACAATACTCTCCAAAATGTTACCATTAACAATAAAGACCGCCTTGGAAGAACCAGGACTGTCACTCTTGAAACAGATATGCACAAAAGAGAAGCGTATAACTTAGCTCCTGATCTTCTAATACTTTAGAGAGTAGAACATGTGACCCTGGATGGTTTTCATGCAAGACAAACTATCGCTGCATCCCTTCGTGGGCACATTGTGATGGCCGGGACAATTGCAGGGACAATTCTGATGAGGAAAATTGTGGTGAGTATATTACAAATTTTCATCTGTATTGCCTCACTGAAAGAGGCGTAGTTTAATTATATTGTATATCTTTGTTTAAGTGTACAAGCAATTGCTGCTTTGACTTAACATTAAGCGTAAATCGGTTTGTTGAAAAATCATGAAGATTTGATGAGAAAATAATTTTTTAGTTTACCACAGAGACCGAATTTGCTTACTCATGAATATTAAAAGTGTAACTTAAAATATATTAAAAGGAAATAACAACAGAATAGAATGAAATAAGATCAAAATCAAATAATCAAAATAGCAAAAAAGAAATAAAAGGAGAAAAGAATAATAATAACAAGCAAACAGATTGAAATATATATATAACTGGCTCATGTCAATGGCTGTTACACTTAACTTCTACGCAGAGCACTGAACACCAGCTGGCAGGTTCATGTTACAAATAAGGAGGTATATGGCAATATACCTCTGCTATTAGAGACTGTAAACAGCGATATCACAATTTGCTGAAAACTGCTTTCACACAAAAGATCAAGCGATCTCTTATTTGACCTTCTGGGAAGCTTTTGGTGGAAAATCAAATCCTGGTAGCAAGAAATTGTGTTATTCTGACATCATTGTCAAAGACATATGACTTGATACAAATTAGAATCCAGCAACTCATGAGGGATACAGCAACCTGGTACCAGTTTGTCAAAGCTCTGTCTATGACATATGATGATTATAGTATATATTCACTGCATGACTGACATTGAAATTATACCATCATGCATCCTCATTGTTCTGAATGATTGGCTTACTGCTTTTTCTTTTCTTGGATGAAGCTGAAAATTTGAATTTGTGTGCGTGAAAGGGGAAGGGGAGGGGGGGGGGGGAGCAAAAAAGCCACCAAATAAAAAAACTAATTAAGTACAGAAAGATTTTTGGTTCACATTCGAAGCATAATGTGAACCTATGTAATGGCTATTCCATCTGTCCACAGTTTTTCCTAAGATTTCCTCAGAAATCTTAATGTTTTTTGAGAATTCCTCAGAAAATGTTAAAGTTTCTTCAGAGTTCCTCAAAAAATTTTAGTTTCTTCAGATATCTTTATAGAAGGTTAGAATTTCCTTACAACATGTTAAAAGTTTTTGCAGAGACACATAAGACAAGATTGAAGACTGGTTTCTCTAAAGTCTACAAAACCTTTGATATTTCTGTAGAAGATAACTGTAAAATGATATAATTTTCCAATATTCTTCAGAGATCTTCCAGTGTCTCTCTCGTAGCACTGGAGATTTAGAGTCCTTAAACTTCTTCAAAATATTTGGGCCCAACGGTTGTATCAGGCATGATTATTATTTTATTATCCGCCTTTATTATTGTGGTCATTTGCACAAAGTTGCTGCAGTATATGGACTGACCAGACTTCTTTTATTTAGTATGCTCAGTCAGGGAGTGTGACAGGATGTGACTGCATATGGACATATGGAGGGATGCCATGTGGGACATGGATGGGGGCGATGCAGGGACATATGATATAACATATACCATGTGGTATACACCAAGGGCTATATCAGGCATAATTATTTGACTGCCTTTTTTTCTTATTCAACAACTCATTTGCATATAAGTTATTATATGAACTGACACTTTATTACATAGTATGCTCAATCAGGGATTGTAATAGCTAAGATAAGACTTCTTATGGAGCCTATGGGATGTCATGTGGGACATGGGGTGGGATGCCATGTGGGACATTTGGTGGGATGCCATGTGGGACATGGGGTGGGATGCCATGTGGGACATTTGGTGGGATGCCATGTGGGACATGGGGTGGGATGCCATGTGGGACATTTGGTGGGATACCATGTGGGACATGGGGTGGGATGCCATGTGGGACATGGTGGGATGCCATGTGGGACACAGGGAGGGATGCCATGTGGGACATGGGATGGGATGCCATGTGGGACATGGGGTGGGACACAGGGATGGGATGCCATGTGGGACACAGGAGGGATGCCATGTGGGACACAAGGAGGGATGCCACGTGGGACACAGGGAGGGATGCCATGTGGGACATAGGGATGTCATGTGGAACAGGGTGGAATGCCATTTAGGATATATGATGAAATGCCATGCGGGACATAGGGTGGAATGCTATGGGATAGGATGCTATGTGGGATGTGGGGTGGGATGCCATGTTGGACATGGGGTGGGATGCCATGTTGGACATGGTGTGGGATGCCATGTGGGACAGGTTGGGATGCTATGTGTGACAGGGTATAAGGCTATGTGGGGCATAGTGTAGGATGCCATGTGGGACGTGGGGTGGGATGCCATGGGGTGGGGGATGCCATGTGGGACATGGTGTGGGATGCCATGTGGGACATAAGTTGGAATGCCATGTGGGACATAGGGTATAAGGCTATGTGGGGCATAGGGTAGGAAGCCATGGGGACATGTAATGTGATGCAATGTGGGACATAAAGTAAGATATCATTGGGATGTGAGGAGGGATACCATATGGAACAAATGGTGGGATCCATTGTGGGACAGAAGGTGGGATGCCATGTGGGACATTAGGTGGGAAGCCAGTGATGCTGGACATATGGTGGGATGCCATGGAGGACATGGAGAGATGCCATGTGGGACACAGGGAGGGATGCCATGTGGGACACAGGGAGAGATGCCATGTGGGACACAGGGAGGGATGCCATGTGGGACACAGGGAGGGATGCCATCTGGGACACAGGGCGGGATGCCATGTGGGACACAGGGAGGGATGCCATGCCACAGGGAGGGATGCCATGGGGACACAGGGAGGGATGCCATGTGGGACACAGGGAGGGATGCCATGTGGGACACAGGGAGGGATGCCATGTGGGACACAGGGAGGGATGCCATGTGGGACACAGGGAGGGATGCTATGTGAGACACAGGGAGGGATGCCATGTGAGACACAGGGAAGGATGCCATGTGAGACACGGGGAAGGATGCCATGTGGGACACTGGAAGGATGCCATGTGGGACATAGGGAGGGATGCCATGTGGTATATATGGTTGGATTAATGTGGGACGTATGGTTGGATTAATGTGGGACATATGGTTGGATTAATGTGGGACACATATCTAGGATGGGAACCTTGTGGGACATAGGGTGTGATGTCATGTGGGTCATAGGGTGTAATGTCATGTGGGTCATAGGGCGGGATGCCATGTTGGACATATGGTCGAATGCCATGTGGGAGATATGGTAGAATGCCATATGGGACAAGGCATGGGATATCATGTGGGACATGGTGTGGGATGTCATTTGGCACATGGGATGGGATCAATGTGGGACATGGGTGGGATGTCATTTAGCACATGGGATGGGATGTCATGGGGTGGGATGCCATGTGGGAGATATGGTGGAATGCCATGGATGTGATGGGATGTTATGTGGGTCATGGGGTGGGATGCCATGTGGGACTTATGTGAGATATCATTTTTATAATTAGCCGGGTCATATGATATGGGTGTCAATTTGCATGGGCATGCGAACCATGACAGTATTTACCGTTTAGTACTAATTAAAACATTCATAACAAACCCTTGTTAATTGTAGATAACAGTTTGAAAATTAATTAATAGGTTGTCAAGTTTTTTTTTTAAAAGGTGCAGACATTGTAATCAACAAAGTGTTTTAAATGTTTTTTATGCAAGTTTGGCCCTTTCTGGCTATTCATTCAGAATTGAACAATTTAATTCAAATCTGACATCTTGTTTCATCTTACCTTAAAACAGAGAGCGAGGAGTGTGAAAACGGGGAGTTTCGATGTAATAACCATCGCTGCATACCGCTGCGGTGGAGGTGTGATTTTGACAACGATTGTAGTGATAATTCTGATGAAGAGGATTGTAGTAAGTTTGCAGACCTGCTGAATATCATATCATTACTATTATGAGCTCCTATAATTTACTGTGCAGCATAGGCACATTTCTTTTGATCTCTTGTTGTACCCTAAAATTTGTTATGTTTTAAATATTGATTTTTAAGTTAAAAGAATATACAGGCAATTTAAGATGGTTTTAATAAACTGTATTTTCTAACATTTTTAGAAGTTAAGCTGTGTTTTCATGTGCCCGTATCCGTTAAGCGTATGCATGTACATAGTATCTGTTTCCATGTATCCATAATATCCACATGGAAGTAATGCGTAAACCACTCCAAACGTTATGACATATACCTTGACACACTGATGTACCCACCTCCACCTTCTTTACAAAGTTTTAGAATATACATGTTTTCAGAAATAAAACTTATGTTTGTTTACAAGTCTTATTATAACTGATCTTCTTGTTGACAGATTGAAGAAAGTTGTTATGTGCAAGCTACCCAAATTTAAACAGTGGGCACTTTTAATTAGTCCAGGAAAAAATAATTGGGGCCCTTACCACTGGCTTGCTGGAGACTGAGTGTGAATTTGAATTATGCAGATTGATTTTGAATATTTTTCTAACTGATATACATTTATTGTTATTGATTTGATGTGAAAACCTCCCTAAGCCGTTCTATTAAGACCCCTTATTTGCTTTTCACATTGTTTGGGACATTAAATATTCTGAAACATGATCAATACAAAGTTAACTAATCGTGATGTAAATATTTCCTATTTGGAGACCTAATTTTCGTGGCTGCAAATTTAAGATAAAAGTTCACCAGTAATTATCTGATACATAAAAAGTTCATTAATGTTCATCTGAAGCTTATTAATGTTAATCTGAAGTTCATTAATATTCATCTGAAGTTCATTAATATTCATCTAAAGTCTTTAATGTTCATCTGAAGTTCATTAATGTTGTCGTACATGCTTTCAAATTATGTCAGTCCAAATAAATGCCTCTTACATCCGGCTGTGACCCCCAAATTCAAATATCTTTCACTAACCACTAATATATGGTGCTAAAGCCTTTTTTTCTGGTTGAAATATACATTATAACTCTTAAATAAAGAAAGCTGGATTTTCTGCCCCACGCTTTTGAGTTTCTTCTGACACCCCTGCGTATTTGTAACTTTGCGGATGGAATCGCTACATGTAGTATTTTTTTAAATTTGTTTTACATGTACGGATATGCATACATTTTCACTTATGCTTATGGACACATGGAAACAGTCCTAAGGAAATTGCGCAGAAGCGATTTTTGTCTTACACATATCATATGGATACGCGCACATGGAAACACAGCTTTAAAGAAAGTGGTACAATGTGGGTCATTTTTGCAATACTCTCTTTATGTTTCTTATATAAAGATATTTGATCATCTGAATAAGTTGGAGAAAAAAAAAAACTAAAGTTGAATAATAGATCTGATGACTGAATGG
This sequence comes from Chiridota heheva, assembly GCA_020152595.1. Taxonomy (NCBI): domain Eukaryota; kingdom Metazoa; phylum Echinodermata; class Holothuroidea; order Apodida; family Chiridotidae; genus Chiridota; species Chiridota heheva. Next base: position 85,852 of record JAIGNY010000010.1, on the reverse strand, counting down.
GATTTATAATGAAGTGTCTTGCGAATGATTAGCAAAAAAACAAAAGGTTTTTGCTTCAATAGAGTGGACACATAAGAGACTTATGATAATCTGCAAGTTAATCTGTACTGAATTTTCATTCTGATTTGGTAGAGAGTTTAGGGAGGTTACAGTGAAGGTTGGATTGATGAGTTGGTTAAGAGTATATTTGGTAGATGGTGGATGGCAAAAGGTGGGTTGGGGTAGTGGTGAAGGGATGGTAGGTGAATAGGGGATGTTAAGTGAATGAGAGATGGTAGGTGAACGGGACATATTGGGGAATAGAGGATGGTAGGAGGATGGTGGATGAACGGGGGATGGTAGGTGAATGGAGGATGGTAGATGAATGGGGAATTGCAGTAGAAGGTGGATAGTAGGTGAATGTGACATGTTGAGTTGATAGGAGTGAGAGTATGGGAGTTAAGAGGAAAGAATGTTGGGTGGAAGATGGTGGAATGATAGGTACATGTAGGATTTAGGATGAAGGTGGGATGGCATGGGGGACAGGATGGGATGAAATATGGGACAGGGTGACATGTGAGATAGGTTGGTATGTGGAACAGGATGCCAAGGAATGTAGGATGTCATGGCATGGGGGCAGGGTAGGATGACATGTGGGACAGAGTGGCTTGGCATGTGGAAAAGGATGGCGTTTAATGGAAGTCATCTATTTTTCAGGTGCGATGGCATGTGAAACAGGGTGGGATAGCATGGAATGGCCTGTGGGACAGGGTGGGATGGCACTTGGTACAAGGAGGGATAGCATGTGGGACATGGTGGCATGGTATATGGGACAGGGTGGCAAGTCATATGGTAGGTTGTCATCTTGATTGCAGTTGTGATAACATATGGGTCATGTGGTGGTATGACATCTAGATTTTCATGTATGATTTCCTGTAGGGAGGGAAGTAGTATGGTACGGCATGTGGAACAGAGAGTGGGATGGCAGGTGTGACAGAGGCTGGAAAGCAAGTTATTAGTGGCTAGTGGATTTGTATCGTTTGCGATGTCTGGTTTAATCTGAAGGAATGTTGTGCATACATATATGTTATCAGATATACTGTGATGGACATAGGCAGCTGTTAGAAATTCTAATTGAAGGGGGAGGGCATGTTGGGGTAGAGTGGTAAAATTACCACTGAAATATCATTGAAAAATAATGATAATACTAACATTATAAAAATGATTAGCAAATATTTTCGGAGGTGAGGGGGGGTTTGTTTAGAGGGGATTGCTCCAAATGAAATGAAACTGACATTTAAGTAGCCAACACAACAGTTTAGGAGCAGATTTTTAGAGTAGCATGCAGTAGCTATAGCTTAAGTGCACTCTGGAGTGCTATGATACACAACTAATGTAATGGATGACTAATCTTGCCCATTATTTAATCTTAAATTCATTGCATTATATGTTGAAATCATTCTAATAACTTAAAGAGGTGGTGTCATCTCGAAACAAATCACAATGACATCATTAAGTACATGGCATTTACTTACTCATCAACGTATAACAATCGTTCAGAGGTTCAGAGAAGCGAATATTATACATTGTGTGTGTGAAGATTACGTATGTGTGGTAACAACATGTGGCACAGCCGAGTTAAACAGAGATATACAAATTCGTCAAAAGTTTATTTATGGAGCTATCAACTGCAATTAACTCGTGTTTTGATTCAAATTAGGAGAAAAGATGAAGAAATGATGTTGCCTTGATGAGATTCAAATTCGATACGTTTGGCACAAAAGCAAAACCTATCGCCTTATCCATTCGGCCACAGCAATGCTGATTCGAAATGGTTGGTGTATTATAAATGTAGTTAAAAATATGATTGAAAGAGGCGCGTATAGCCATTGCTTGAAATTTCAACCAATCAAAACAAATTAGAACTGAATGTCCTTATGCCAATATCCCACCTTTTAACTTGAATATGTTCAATATAAAGTCACTTTTGCTTTTTCAGTTTGGTTTATTACAAAATATATATATTTTTTAAATCTTGAAATTGATTATATTAAAGAAATATCAGAAATGTTTATAAAAGAAAATTTACAGGATTTATTGTTCATCTTAAGAATCATTTTTTGTTTCTTGATAGTTTACCGTAGTTGTACTGAAAGTGAGTTCAGGTGCACAAATGATAGATGCATTCCGAAGAGGTGGGTGTGCAACCACAATAGTGAATGTGGAGATGATTCAGATGAAATGGACTGTGGTAAGCTTTGGTTTATGTCAAATTTAAGTACCGTATTCGACGTATTAAGCGCCCCTGCTCTAATAAGCGCCCACCCAACATCTTTTGACTGATAATTTAATTGATGAATTTGAAGACTTAAAATATGTTTTATTACATTCTTTGCTAATTTTGCATCTGACGCTAACAATGTTTTTGTGTTTGTTATTGTGGGGCTAGTATATAACCACTTCACATATATGTACAGGGCAGCTTGAATATCACACTATGCGTGGCTCTAAGCACAGGCACTTATTAGGAAGAAACGTCGAGCCTAAAAAGTGGTGCAATTTGTTTCTGTTAGTGCTCCGGGCACTTATTACGTCAAGTATGGTAAATAGATCGAAGATAAAGATTCTTGAAGTATTGACTTTTGTGTGTTAAAATGTAAAAACCAGTATAGTATGCATTATGTACAGTGATTTGAAATATTTTTAACATAGCATGTAAACGTTATTGCTTAATTTATCATCAGTTGTGCAACAACAGATTTACAGGCACCCATGGGCATAGGAACATGTTCTTCATTTGGGTCACACAAAGATATGCTACAATCAACACTAGTTCAATGGTAAAAAAAATAACTTAGTGGGGGGAACCATGTAGGTCACTGCAACATGGGGAGGGGGGGGGGAAGGGCACCATGGAATATCAAAAACCATTTTGTATGAAACATGAGTATAGAACACATACTTGATAGCTATAAACATGTGATGTAGGAACTAACTAAAAGAAGTTAAAAGGACCAGAAATAAGTAATCTTTTCTAGTCTGGTCCTTGAAAATAAACAATAATAGTAAATAGAAATGCAACCCTATCCCAACCTCGTACACCTTCCCAGTTCACGTCAACACCCCTCGGTACATATAACTGAGGTACACCTCCCGTGGTACATAACCCTCAAAAGAAAAGAAAAACATACATTAATTTACATCTACAGAAACATATAATATATATGGAAAGGACAACAACTACTTCTGTCTCTTGATTCTCTGACCATCTGTTTTATTGCAGAGGATTATGAGTGTCTGGATGGTCATTTCAAATGCTCTAGCGGTCACTGCATTGATGCTCTTAAAACTTGTGACGGTGACAGAGATTGTCTCGATGGATCAGATGAAATCAACTGTCGTAAGTTTTTATCCCCAAAATGTTTGATTAGTATCATTTAGGTGAAGTATTCATTTGAAGGCATGTTTTAGGAAAGATAATTTACCCTCAAAATGATGAAATGTCATTTTCTACCATTGGTGCTATTGTAGCTATATCATTGTTCATGCCGTTCTCAAGGGTGCAAAGCTGTGATTTCAGACAGGACGTTGCTTAAAGGATTAGTTCGGTCTAGCAAGTCAATCTTATATGAAAGAACTTGAAAAGAAACAAAACATGTTAAGAAAGCATTTAAAAAGCTTATTCCATTAATTAGGAGATGTGTAAGTTTAAAGTTTGGTACCATTTGTGTAGAAATGACTGAAATCAGACTAGTTGTGGTGTCATAGCCTCAAGATTCCTTAAAGTCTTTACGTATTCTATCATGTATTATCCTGCGATTTTGTGGCTCAAAAACCATGGGATATGTCAAAAAGTAGTTAAACTGAATCTAGGAAGAGTTTTGATAAAATACTTATATTGATAAAATACTCTAAGAAGAGTATTGATAAAATACTGCCTGAAGAAAGCTTGAGGAAAAATAATTAAACTTGTGAAAAAATTAAATAAACTTTGAAATTCATTAACAATTGTTAAGAATTAGATGATAAAAATGCCAACTTTCCACAGTAGACTTAAAACACCTGTCATTTCTACACAGATAAGGGATGAGCTTTAAACTTGAATATCTCCTTAACGGAATAAGATTTATGAACACTATCTGCACCATTTTCTTTCTTCTGAAGTCCTCTTTAAATCAGATGGACACGCTTGACCCCAGAACTAATCCTTTCACATTTTAGAAAAAAAAAGCGAATAAAGGGAGTAAAATTTGAGACCAGTGGGGTAGCTGCTAGAGGGGGGAATACATTCATTTTCCTGGCCCATGATCCTAAATTTTCTGATTTTTGGTGAGCATGCAAAGCATTATGTGAAGCTATGTAATGGTGATTTCATCCATCCGGCTGTCTGGTCATCTGGACATCCACAGTTTTGCCTGAGACAGAAATATTAAAGTTTTTTGAGAATTCCTCAGAAAAAATTAAAAGATTCTTCATATATCCTCATGGAAGGCTGGAATTTACTTACTAAATGTTGAAGTTTTTCAGAGACTCTTAAGACAGGTTGAAGATTAGTTTCCTTTAAGTCTACAAAAAATTTATATTTCCTTAGATGATAACTGTAAGATGATATAAGTTCCCAAAATTCTTCAGAGATTGTTAAGTATCTCTCATAACACTGGAGGTGTAAAACCCTTATAACTTCTTCAAAATATTTGTGCACAAACGGCTGTATCAGGCATGATTATTAAACTCTGCCTTTATTATTATGTTTATTTGCATAAAGTTGCTACAGTGTATGAACTGACAAGACTTTTTTTCACTTAGTAGACATATATGGTGGAATGCCACGTCGGACATATGGTGCAATGCAATGTGGGACATATGGTGCAATGCTATGATGGACAAGGGATGGGGTGGGTTGTTATGTGGGACATGGGGTGGGATGCCATGTGGGAGATATGGTGTAATGCCATGTGGGACAAGGGATAGGATGGGATGTCATGTGGGGCATGGGGTGGGATGCCATGTGGAACACGTGATGCCATGTGCGACTTAGTGTGAGATGGCATTTTTATAATTGTCCGGGTCATATGATATGGGTGTCAATTTGCATGAGCATGCGAACCATGACGGTATTTACCATTCTAGTTCTGAATTATAATCCTAAATTTGCTGATAACATAACATAACAAGATTACGGGCTAAGAAGGGTTAGTCATCCCATAAAAAGCCCAAATTAACAGCACCACCACTACACCAAAAATAAAGATGCCCAGAATTTGTAAAGAACTTATCAATGTTGACTTTGAAATTGAAAACAGAATTGGAGCTAACTATGCCCACTTAGGCAAACCATTCCACTCATTATTACTCTTTGCGAAAAGCTAAAACGCCGAATATCTATCTATGAGAACTCTTTGGTCAACCTCCTACTTTGATCTCGAGTCACATGAGTATTAGCTGAAACATGCAAGAAATAACAGGAAGTTAAAGCATCACTACCAGATAGGACTTTAAAAATCTAAATCATATCGCCACATACTTTTCTCAACTCAAGCATGGTCAAAGCAATTTGCAACTTAGATTCATAAGAGAGATTCCTTACTTCAGGAATAATCTAGTGGCTCTTCACTGAACCTGCTCCAAAATGAACTTATCCTTTTCATAAAAGGGACTCTAAGCCTGAATAGCATACTCAAGGTGAGGCCTGACTAACTGCTTATACAAATTGAGAACAACCTCTCTACCAAGAAAACCCTATTTGCCCTTGCAGCTGCTAAAGCACATTGTTTTAAGAAGGCTTCAGATTGCTAGTAATGACAACTCCTAGATCCCTTTCCTGAGCAACACAACCAAGATTTGAACCATTCAAGCAGTAATCAAAAGCCAAAGTGCTCTGACCAAAATGAACAATTTTGCATTTATCAACATTTAATGACATCTGCCACGTTTGGGACCAAGAAACTAACTTATCCAGATCAGTTTGCAAAAGTGAAGAATCACTAGCATCATCAACAATCCTTTACAGCTTAGTGTCATCAGCAAATTTACAAATCCTGGAGCCAAGGGAAACATCAACATCATTAATAAAGATTGAGAAAAAGAAGCCGACCCCAACATAACCCTGAGGAACAGCACTTGTAACCTTCTTTCATGGAGATAACTTTGTGACCTGTCAACTAACCAAAAATGTATCCAACTGGCACACTTTCCTTCCACACCAAGCGCTCTTGTTTTCATCATGAGCCTGCCTAACGGAACCCTATCGAATGCTTTTTGGAAGTCTAAATATATAACATCCACATTATAACCATAATCAACTAGTTTAGTAACATCATCAAGAAACTCCAATACTTTAGAAACAGAAGACCTCTTAGGTAAGACCCCATGCTTGGACAAATTCAACAAATCATTGACCAGTAAATTATCTAGTACAACATCCTTAGCAGTGGACTAAATGACCTTGCACACAACACTAGTAGTAAGACTCACTGGCCTATTGTTGCTGGGAAAACTGTGGTCACCCTTTGATAAAATAAGTGACATTAGCAATTCTCCAATCACTAAGAACAACACTAACATCAAAGCACTTCGAAAAGATAACACTCAGTGGAACAGAAAGAACATCAGAACACTCATGTAAGACAGCAGGATGTATACCTTCTGGACTGGGTGCTTTATTTGAATTCAAACCCTTCAACTTCAACCTCGAGAAAGCTTTCGACACTACTTGGAAATAGGCATCTGCAACTTTACACCATTTGGTTTTAGAGGCCACCTCCCCATCTTTATTCAAAACTTCCTCTCACCCAGGCAGTTCAAAGTTCGTATTGGCCACACTCTCTGCAATCCCAACCCCCAAGAAGAGGGCGTCCCCCAAGGCAGCATCCTCTCCCCCACTCTCTTCAACCTGAGCATTAATGACATCACGGACAACCTTGGCCCCAACATCAAACGTACCCTCTACGTGGACGACTTCACCATTTTCTACTCCTCCCCTAGCTTCTTTCTCATGGAAAATAGGCTCTAACTTAGCCTTAATCGGCTGCAAGTCTGGTGCAACAATAACGGTTTTAAATTCTCCAAAGACAAGACAGTCTGCATGCACTTCTGTCATTTCAACAACCTCCACCCCAACCCGAACCTCGTGCTCAATGGCAGTTGCATTCATAAAGTTAAACACACGAAGCTCCTGGGTTTAATTCTAGACCCCAAGCTCTTCTACAAGCAACACATCACCAACCTGAAACAGAAATGCAACAGATCCCTCCGCCTCCTCTCCAACACCACTTGGGATGCCAACCGCCATGCTCTCCTCAAAATCTTCAGGCTCACCATTCATGCCAAGCTTGACTCTGGCAATATTGTCTACTGTGTTGCTCATATCTCAACCACAAACCATTTAAAATGAAGCCCTCAGGCTTTGTCTGGGTGCCTACAGGACCTCCCCAATCACCAGCCTTCATGTTGAAGCCAACGAACCTTCTTTCTGCTAACCCTCTTTCTACTTAGATATAGAAAGCTTATCCTCTCCTATGCTTTTAGAGTCCTCACCAACACCTAGAACCCTGTTTGCAACCTCATTAGGTACCCCAATTTGTCCACCCTCTTTAATAGGACTAAAACTCTACCCCTTCCCTTTAGCTTACGCATTAAATCAGACCTCCATCTCGGCATTAACCTCGCCACTTTTGGCACCTTCTCCTGGCCAACTTTTCCTCCTTAGGCCACCCCCTCCCTTCTATCTGCCTGGGCCTCTTCACTCATCACAAAACCCAAACCCACCCTAACCTTTTCATCAATCTTCACAACCAAATCAAAGACCAACTCTTAAATTACACCTCCATCTATACTGATGGCTCCAAGGAAGGCAACAAGACAGCTGCTGCTGCTGTCATCCAAGACATCACTCTCAGTAGCAGACTTCCTGACTACGCATCCATCTTTTTAGTTGAGGCAAAGGCCATCCTCCTCACCCTTAACTTTACTGATTACTCTCTGCTCAGCCACTTTGCCATCTTCTCCGACTCCAAGGCTGTTCTTACTTCTTTACTGAATCTTAAATGGAATAACTTCACATCCCACCTCCTCCTCCAGAAACTCTTTTCGCCCACCCTGTGCAGGAAAAGTATTCTTTTCTTTTGGATACCCAGCCATGTTGGCATCCCTGGCAATGACAGGACTGATGCAGCCGCTAAGCTTAACCCTCCCCCCTACCCCATTTCCCTAGACCTTTTCTGACATTAAACCAATTGTCGCTTTCCTTGTTCGTGACTGCTGGCAAACCTCATGGGACTCCCAATTTGATAACAAACTCCACGTCATTCAGCCCACCATTTCAATCAAACCCACCATCAACAACCTCTCACGTGTCGACAACATTTATATTACCCATCTTAAAATAAGTCACACCCACCTCACTCATTCCCACCTCCTTATTGGCTCCCGCCAACCCCTCTTCAACAATTGCCATTGCACTCTCACAGTCCATCACATTATCCTTGCTTGCCCCTGTACAACCTTCCCAGAGCTTCCCTCGCTTTCCACAACTTAAATACTGAGTTCTTCCAGAAAAACCCTCCGGATGAAATTATCTGCTTTCTTCATCTTGCTTCCCTCTACAACCATATTTAATTCTCCTCTTCCACCCCCTCTCTCTACTTTCTTTTTTTGACCCATGCACCTCCTCTCTTGATCCCAGCTTTCTGACTTTTAGTTCTTGTATTTCTCTCATTCTCCCTCTGTTCTTTTTCCCTTCCTACCTCTGGAATGATCTGACCTCTCAGGCACAATTTGACCAGCGTTGTCGTGGTATTGTTAAGCCCTCATTAAATAAACAAACAAACCTTCTGAGACACAACATCGACTGAAAAATCAACATCCTTAATGGATACTGGAGAGTGCACACCAAGATAATCCACAACATCTTCAGCAGGCGATTCCTTAGTAAAAACAGACACTAAGTAGTCAAAACCTCAGCCATATCCTTACCACTATTGATAGATAGTAACACCATTTTCAAAATGTTAACAAAAATGATCATCCCTTACATTTACTAAACTTAAAAAATTGTTTGTCATCAATATCCACTTTCTCACGCCAAATATCCAGACTGGGTTTGCCTTTTGCTGTGTGACTGCTTGGGCAATAATGGGAAGGTCAAGGATTCCTTAATTTGTCTGTCAAGAAATGCTGTTCAGGAATAGACTTTGATTGCTTTACGTAGCATAGGGTAAAACTGATCAATAAAGTCACATTAATTGCATTTAAAGAAATCTAAAAACATGGTCTTTAAAGGGGTTATTACTCCTTGAGTTTTCCCAGGAATTAGTAAGCCCAGGAAGTAAGTTCTTGAGGGATACAACAACTATCAACAACACCGGTTCCTCATTACATGGTAATAAGAGTCCAGCTGAAATCTGAAATAATTATGCAAACAAACCAGAAAAGGATTATGAAAATCTAACTTTTATTGCAATTTAATAACAAGATGCATACTAGCAATTGTGCAAGTCAGATATATGTTAATCATAAGACAGATGAATTAGAATATGCTCTTAGGTTTCTAGCTTTTGCAATTTAAAGCTGAAATGAAAGTGTCCCATTTTTAGATGTATCAAATTTACTGGTAGCACACCACTTATTGATACTTCCTTTTTCTGTTGATTTAGCAACAAGACTTCCTGGTGGTTTGTACTGCTTTGCAACAGAATTCACATGTGCCAATACCATCTGCATACCCAGGAACTGGCGGTGTGATAGTGATGATGACTGTGGTGATAATAGTGATGAGAGCATATCTACATGTTGTGAGTATCAGCGGTTCGTAGTCATGAAATAAGCACCAAAGAATTGTTCCATTTCAAATACTGTGGGCGAGGGGGGATTAAAAGGCGGGATTTGTGTGAAGAGTAAAGGGGGCACTTGCCCCTCCCCGTCACTTTTTTCTGATGTATCTTTGTATGTTTTTTTTTGCATCTTAGCATAATTTTGTGGTTGCTCCCCTCCCCATCTCCTCCACTTTTGTCCCCCCCACTTTCGATAGACAATCCCCGCCCATGTGTCTCTAGATCCTTGGTGAGGGTTGAAGTTACCTTGCTGCTCCATGTGTGGGTTTTATACTCTGGTTGTGTATGTCTTCCATGTCAAATTTGTTAGATATTGCCTCACAGAATTCAAAATACAGACAAAGCTTGTTTGAGAAAGGTATAGTTTCCCTTGCTTTAGTTTAGAAGGTTCTATCTCCTGCTTTTTATCACATTTATCAGCTCTCCCTAGTTCAAGCCCATGATAAAGGATTATCTTTTGATATATTTCATTGGGGTGTTAATGGATTTTGCTACATTTTGTCTAACTTGTAATGAATATTAAAAAATGTAGCACAATTTGATGACTTCTTTACATCAGTGTGTTTTATATGGGGCCTACCTTAATTAACAACAACAACAAAGTTTTATTATTTATACAAAGAATTGTGTATATTTAATTAGGTTGACTTTTTTTAAATATTATTTTTATTTGTAGCTGACATTCCATGTGACACAGAAACAAGATTCCAATGTAATAATGGTAAATGTCTCCCTCTTTGGAAAACGTGCGATGGTGTGGATGATTGTGGGGATGCCAGCGATGAAAACACGCATGATATTTGTAAGTCGATGACATCCATAGCTTTTCATTGGTCAGAAATTACTGTTATATTTTGAATACTTTTAACATAATAGGAGACTGGAAAGATTTGGGTTATATGATAAGCGATTTAAGAAATATCCGCCAAATTTGATACGGTTGGCATTGAAGTGAATGTCATCAAGTTGTATGCTTTCCAAAAAAAATGTTTTTAGCCTCTTGTATTTGGGATGGCACCAGAATATGTCTAATGGGGAAAAAGAAAACTGTAGCTACCACTGTTTTCATTAAGCAGGGGTGGACAGAGGAGAAATGTGAGGTTGGTAGTTGCTTTGGTGGTATAAATGGTGGCGATGTTTTTGATGGCTAATGAAAAATAAATCTAATGAAGAATAAATAAAAAGTAAAATATCGTTAGTAAATTTATACCTCATTCATATGCATAGTGGATTTAGTTATGAAATACGTCTGCCCTTAAAATACATTATAATGCAGTTTTGATTATTTTTACTGTTCAGCTTTTAACTCACCCATGACTTATTAGATAATCTTTGCCCTGGCTCCCTGTTTGTGTAGGCTCACACTTGTTTTACAGCGATATTATGTTGAATATGGACAAACAACGATGTACACTCCTGTTATTTTTGGATCTGAGTGTGGCATTTGATACCGTAAACCACAGCACTCTCCTCAACACACTTCACTCTCAGTTTGGAATTGCTGGTGACATCCAACAATGGCTTATATCCTATCTATCGTCTATAAAGCAACATGTTTTTGTTAAAGGTGCTAGATTCAAAAACTTTCCGTTGGACTGTGGCGTACCTCAAGGCAGCTGCTTTGGTCCCATATTATTCTTGTATTATGTTTCTCAACTCTTCAGTATTATGTCAAAGCATATCCCACAAGCACATAGCTATGCTGATGATACTCAGCTTACTGCCCATTCACTGCTGGCTCTATCTCAGAAAAAGAGGCAGTCGGGGCAATACAATTTCTTATTGCTGAAATGAGGTCTTGGATGGTCAAGAATAATCTCATGATCAATGACTCCAAGACTGAATTTTTTCTAATTGGCACTTCTCAGCAATTAGCTAAAGCTGGAGTCCAATCCATCAAAGTTGGTGATGCTGAAATAAAACCATCTGTTAGTGTAAAAAATTTGGGTGTTTATTTGGACAATCACATGTCTATGAATATTCATATTGGGAAAGTTTCTTCCAAAGCTTATCACAGTCTTTATAACATACGTCAGATTGCCAAGTATCTTAATGTAGATTCCATGAAAACCCTTATTAATGCTTTTGTTATAATTCACATTGATTATTGTAATTCACTTCTTGTTGGACTACCTGATTATCAACTTTACAGAATTCATAGAATACTTAATGGTGCTGCTCGGTTGATTTTCAGACTACCAAAATTTTCTCACATTAATGCTGTTATGAAGTCCCTTCACTGGTTACCAGTCAAACAAAGAAATGATTATAAAATTATTTTACAAGTTTTAAGTGCATTAAAGGCTTGCTTCAAAATATTTATGTGAAATGGTAGTTGAAAAACCATCCCGCTATGACATTCGTTTCAAGTCCCTATTTGTTCCGCGTATTAAGCATAAAAAAAAGTCTTGGCGAAGGAGGGCCTTTGCTTATAACGATCCTTGGTTGTGGAATTCACTCCCAACTGAACTCAAATGTATTGATAATGTATCTCTGACCTCCTTTAAAACTAAGCTTGAAACTTTTTTGTTTAAAAAGACATAAATTTAATGTGCAGCTTGATCCATTGTATTTCTATTTATGTTGTCATTTCTGTATTCTTATTTTTGTTTTGGTATCTAATTTTCTTGTATGTAAAGTGCTTTTGAATGTTTTTACAAAATTAGCGCTATATAAATTTATGTATTATTATTGTTATTATTATTTGATAAATAACATCCTTTGATCTGTCTGCCAGGTGTTCCAGAAACATGTGATAGTGACGAGTTTAGCTGTGAGAATGGGCAGTGCATACCCATTCAAGATGTGTGTGATACTATAAATGACTGTGGTGACTTGTCCGATGAAAGAGCTTGTGGTAATTTTTTTATTTTTCATGGGTGGGGATCATAAAGTGGAGATAAGATTGTATTTTATGGTCCCTTCCAACAATGCCTATGATCTTCCCCAAAAAAATTTTCTAGAGAAAAAGTTACTTTATAACATTTGACCTGTAAAGACAGGTCTAAATGTTTGAAAAGCAGAGACTGGCCATCAGGTTCATTTTGTTCTCATTTGACCTTTCTACAAGAGCTTATATTTGTCTTTTTGGCAAAGAGACCGTTGCAAAAAGTTGACCTTTATGAAAATGACAAAAATATTAAACAACATTTTCAAGAAGGACCGTATTTGATGTAATAAGCGCCCCTGCTCTAATATTAGCGCCCACCCAACATTTTTGGACTGATAACATATCCCAACATCAATAAATAATGAATGTTGTTTTCATGTATTTATGTTCCATACCTTTTTTGTACGCTATCTCAAATCCCTGTTAATACAGGGGGAAGAAATTATCTAGAATAAGGCTATTTTTCCCCTTGTGTCACTGGATTCACCTATACGCAATTCTGAGCATGGGCGCTTATTAGGAAGAAACTTTGTGCCTAAAAGGTGGTACAATTTTTATTTTGCAAGCACCCCGGCCACTTATTATGTCAAATACAGTGGTATCAGTTTTTGCAATTAAGCAATTGTAAGAGTTTGAGCTTTTTGCTCAAGAAAATATGTGAAAAATTTGTGATGTAGGTATTTATGTAAGTTTATTGTATGTACAATGCAAATTAGGGGTGTATTCACTCTTGCCCAATCACATTGCTAAAACGTACTTAGCTGTGCAGGAAGATCTTTATCTGACAGTTTTGAACACATCATCATACAATGGAACATTAGGAGCCTTAAGGCCAATTCTGAAGAAATCGACCTTCTGGCCTCCACCTTCAACCCGGTCGTCTTCTGCCTACAAGAAACTTTTTTGAAAACCACCGACCATTACTCCCTTAACAACTTTGCTTGCTATCACAAACATCAAGTGGATGCTGACAGGGCCTGTGGTGGCGTCTCCATTCTCGTTAGACACGATATCCCACACAGCCCTGTTCGTGTGCACACCGACCTTCAGGCCATCTGTATTTCTATCTCCCTCCACAAAACTTTCACTCTCTGCAATATCTATCTCCCTCCCAACATCAACATTCAACCAACCAGCCTTAACAACCTCATCTCTCAGCTTCCCACCCCTTCATCCTTCTTGGTGACTTCAACGCTCACAACCCTCTGTGGGGCTCTAATACCACCACCCCTAGAGGCAAGTTCATCAAAACGCTCTCCGTCAGCACAGCCTGTCCTTACTGAACACTAACTCCCCGACCTACCTTCATCCTGCCACAGGCTCTCTCACCTGTATTGACCTGTCTATCTGTTCCCTATCCTCCTCCCTGACTTTAGTTGGAGAGTCACTGCTGACCTCTATGGTAGTGATCATTACCCTCTTCTTATACACTCCAATCTTCAAATCCCCACTGAGCACACCCCCAACTGGAACCTCGACAAGGCTGACTGGTCCCTTTTGAAACCCTCTGTGACTCACACCTCCCCCCCCCATCTTCTCGAGGATGAGGATCCCATGTCTAACTTCAGTAATATCCTTATCAACATCGCCACCTGCTCAATTCCCAAAACCTCCAAACCCCAAATCATCCCCCAACCCCTGGTTCTCAGATGACTGCAAAACCGCCATCAAGAACAGGAAAAGAGCCCTCAGGAACTTTAAAACTAACCCGACCACCCATAACCTTAACCTCTTTCGCATCAGCCGTGCAAGGCCAGACGCACTATCAAGGACAGTAAAACCAACACTTGGAACAACTTCATCTCTTCTCTCACCACCAACTCCCCACTAAGAAGATTTGGAGAATGGTTAACAGCTTCCACGGCAGAGTAGGCAAATCTTCCATCTCCCATCTCTCTTGGAATGGAGACCTTCTCACTGCAAAAAAAGACATCGTTGACCACCTGCGCCTCTTTCAGCAACATCTCGGCCTCGACCAACTACTCCAATGCTTTCAAAATCAAAAAAGCTTGCGATGAAGCCCGGAGAATCACTTTTCCCTCTGACAACTCCAAAGCTACAACACCCCTCTCACCCTTTCTGAATTAAACCAAGCCATCAGCGACGCTGGCTGCACCTCCAAGGCCCAGATAACATCCCCTATCAGTTTCTGAAACACCTCCCCATCAAAGCCACCACTACCCTACTCACCATCTTCAACCACATTTGGTCCTCACACTCCTTTCCCCTATCTGGAGGACAGCTATTGTCATCCCGTCCTTAAACCGGGAAGGATAGCACCGACCCACCAGCTACCGACCCATCGCCCTTACTTGCTGTCTCTGTAAAATTATGGAAAAGATCATTAATCAGAGACTAAACTGGTTCCTCGAGACCAACAGAATCCTCTCTCTCACCAAAGCGGCTTCCGAAAACGTCGCAATACCTAGACCAGTTAATTACGCTCGACACCGCTATCCGGGAATCCTTTGCAAAAAGGAACACCTCATTGCCATATTTTTGACCTCGAGAAAGCTTTCGACACTACTTGGAAATACGGCATTACCGGAAACTTCACACCATTGGCCTCAGAGGCCACCTTCCCATCTTTATTCAAAACTTCCTCTCACCCAGGCAGTTCCAAGTTCGTATTGGTCACACCCTCTCCAAGCCGTACCCCAAGAAGAGGGCGTCCCCAAGGCAGCATCCTCTCCCCACTCTCTTCAACCTGAGCATTAATGACATCGGGAATGACCTTGGCCCCAGCATCAAACGTACCCTCTACGTGGATGACTTCACCATCTTCTACTCCTCCCCTAGCTTTCCTATTGTTGAAAATAGGCTTCAAACCAGCCTCAATCAGTTGCAAGTCTGGAGCAACAATAACGGTTTTAGATTCTCCAAAGACAAGACAGTCTGCATGCACTTTTGTCATTTCAACAACCTCCACCCCAACCCGAACTTTGTGCTCAATGGAAATCGCATCCCTAAAGTTGAAAACACAAAGTTCCTTGGTCTTACTCTAGACCCCAAGCTCACCTACAAGCCACACATCACCAACCTGAAACTAAAATGCAATAGCTCCCTCAACCTCCTCCGACTGCTCTCCAACACTACTTGGGGAGCGAACCGCTATGCTCTCCTCAAAATTTTCAGGCTCACCATTCGTGCCAAGCTTGACTATGGCAATATTGTTTACTGTGTCGCTCACAACTCATACCTCAACCACATTAACACCATCCAAAATGAAGCCCTCAGGCTTTGTCTAGAGCCTACAGGACCTCCCCAATCACTAGCCTTCATGTTGAAAACGAACCCCCTTTCTACTTAGATGTAAACAGCTTAGCCTCTCCTATGCTTTTAGAGTCCTCACCAACACCCAGAACCCTGTTTACAACCTCATTAGGTACCCCAATTTCTCCTCCTCTTTGATAGGACTAAAACCCTATCCCCCTTCAGCTTACGCATTAAATCAGACCTCTTTCAACTTGGCATCAACCCCGCCACTCTCGGCACTTATTCCTGGCCCACTTTTCCGCCTTTGGGCCACCCCCTTCCTTCTGTCCACCTAGACCTCTCCACTTATAACAAAACTCAAACTCACCCTAATCTCTTCATCAATCTCCACAACCAAATCAAAGACCAACTCTCAAATTACACCTCCATCTATACTGATGGCTCCAAGGAAGGCAACAAGACAGCTGCTGCTGCCATCATCCAAGACATCACCCTCAGTAGCAGACTTCCTGACCACTCATCCATCTTTTCAGCCGAGGCTAAGGCCATTCTCCTCGCCCTCAACTTTATTGAGTACTCTCCTCTTAGTCACTTTGCCATTTTCTCTGACTCAAAGGCTGTTCTTACTTCATTACTCAATCTTAAATGGGATAACCTCACCTGCCACCTCCTCCTCCGGAAACTCTTTTCTCCCACCCTCTGCAGGAAAAGTGTTCTTTTCTTCTGGATACCCAGCCATGTTGGCATCCCTGGCAATGACAGGGCTGATACAGCAACTAAGCTTGCCCTTAACCTCCTCCCTTCCCTTTTCCCAAAACCCTCTCTGACATCAAACCGCTTATCGCTTCTCTTGTTCGTGACCGCTGGCAAACCTTATGGAACTTCCAAATTGATAACAAACTCCATGTTATCCAGCCCACAATCCCAATCAAATCCACCATCAACAACCTTTCTCGTATCGACAACGTTCATATTACCCGTCTTAGAATTGGTCACACCCACCTCACTCACTCCCACCTCCTTATTGGTTCCCCCCAACCCCTCTGTAACAATTGCCACTGCATCCTTACAATCCAACACGTTCTCCTTGCTTGCCCCTGTACAACCTTCCCAGAGCTTCTCTCGCTCCCCACAACTCAATTGCTGAGTTCTTCCAAAAAAATCCTCCAGATAAAATAGTCTCCTTCCTTCAGCATGCATCCCTCTACAACCATATTTAATCCTCCTCTTCCACCCCCTCTCTACTTTGTTTTTAGTTTTACCCATGCACCTCCTCTCTCGATCACAGCTTTCTGGCTTTTGTTCTTGAATTTCTCTCATTCTTCCCCTGGTCTCTTTCCTTACTACCTCTAAAATGATCTGACCTCTCAGGCACAATTTGACCTTCGTTGTCGTGGTGCCGTTAAGACCTCATCAAACAAACAGTTTTGAAATTTTACCATTGCCAAAGGCAACCACTACGAAAGAATTTTAAGAGAACATAAACACCTGAAAGATCTTGCTTGTGTGCAACATGATATCTTTGATATGTTCTAAAGCATCTTTATGCTTCATGGAAGTCCCAAATTGATAACAAGCTCCATGTCATCCAGCCCACAATTCCGATCAAAGCCACCATCAACAACCTCTCTCATATTGACAACGTTCATATTACCTGTCTTAAAATTGGTCACACTCATCTCACCCACTACCACCTCCTTATTGGCTCCCCCCAACCCCTCTGCAGCAATTGCCATTGCACCCTCACAATCCATCACGTTCTCCTTGCTTGCCCCCTGTACAACCTTCCCAGAAATTCCCTCGCTCCCTACAACTCAATTGCTGAGTTCTTCCAGAAAAATCCTCCTGATAAAATTATCTCCTTCCTTCATCATGCCTCCCTCTACGACCATATTTAATTCTACTCTTCCACCCCCTCTCTACTTTGTTTTTGTTTCAACCATGCACCTCCCCTCACGATCACAGCTTTTTGACCTTTTGTTCTTAAATTTCTCTCATTCTCCCCCTGTTTCTTTTACTTCCTACCTCTAGAATGATCTGACCTCTCAGGCACAATTTAACCTTAGTTGTTGTGGTGCCGTTAAGCCATCATCAAACAAACAAACAAACTTTATGCTTCATTTCTAAAACTATTTGTTTCTATAGAAAAACCTTGAAGGGAAAACAAATAGATGTCCTTAGTCTTAATAGAACCCACCATGAACAGGAGTTACATATATAAATACATGAGGGCATAGTGAACAATCTGAGAAGGTGTATACCTTGTTAATGCTGAGACAGCAGAAGCAATGAAGCTTAAGGTGAAATAACTTGACAGAAAATATGGGAGAACATGCCACCCCCTCCCTCCCTCCCTTCTTTTGCTCTGTCTTACTCTGTGATAATAAACTTAAAATTATGTACACTACTGCTGTGATTTTATTCAGCAGATTACAAATATTGGTTCCATACTCATGAGGCTATTCTTCAGTTGTCTTCTTTCATAAGATTAGACATGTTTGAGCTAATAAAACACATTTTTTAATGTTTGTAGCTATTGATTTATTATAAGAACTCTTATTACTTTAGAATCGCAGGGGTCATGTGATGACAACTCTTGCCAGCATGTCTGCAACCCTCTCCAAACTGGTGGCTTTTATTGCTCGTGCAGGGATGGGTACAAAGTTGGCGAACAAACCAGAATATGT
Organism: Chiridota heheva; assembly: GCA_020152595.1. Lineage (NCBI taxonomy): Eukaryota > Metazoa > Echinodermata > Holothuroidea > Apodida > Chiridotidae > Chiridota > Chiridota heheva. The sequence goes on along the minus strand of JAIGNY010000010.1, from coordinate 67,250 downwards.
GAAGGTACATTTCTTTCTTCTATTTATTGTATGTTGATAAACCAAAAGGGAAAATTCCCATCCATATGTCATTTTTGATTGGACATTAGATTGGAACCCCTTTCTCAGAGATGTTGATATCAATGTTGGGTGGAACCCTTTTCTCAGAGATGTTGATATCAATGTTAGGTGGAACCCTTATCTCACAGATGTTGATATCAATGTTGGGTGGAACCCCTTTCTCACAGATGTTGATATCAATGTTGGGTGGAACCCCTTTCTCACAGATGTTGATATCAATGTTGAGTGGAACCCCTTTCTTACAGATGTTGATATCAATGTTGGGTGGAACCCCTTTCTTACAGATGTTGATATCAATGTTGGGTGGAACCCCTTTCTCACAGATGTTGATATCAATGTTGGGTGGAACCCTTTTCTCACAGATGTTGGGTGGAACCCCTTTCTTACAGATGTTGGGTGGAACCCCTTTCTCACAGATGTTGATATCAATGTTGGGTGGAACCCCTTTCTCACAGATGTTGATATCAATGTTGGGTGGAACCCCTTTCTCACAGATGTTGATATCAATGTTGGGTGGAACCCTTTTCTTACAGATGTTGATATCAATGTTGGGTGGCACCCCTTTCTTACAGATGTTGATATCAATGTTGGGTGGAACCCCTTTCTCACAGATGTTGATATCAATGTTGGGTGGAACCCCTTTCTTACAGATGTTGATATCAATGTTGGGTGGAACCCCTTTCTTACAGATGTTGGGTGGAACCCTTTTCTCACAGATGTTTATATTAACCCTTACTCTACCAGCACTTTTTTGAAAATGCGTTTGGGAGGCGGGCCAAAGACGGGGCACCCAAAACGGCGATAATATCGCCGTGTGGTAGAGTAAGGGTTAATCAAGCGTGATTATTGAAGGGTCCTCTGTCTTCCAGGCAGAAGAGTCTGAGCCTTCCGCTTTCGTGACCCGCTGGGCCGCCCACCAGGATCATGCTGCCTATATTTTCGGGTTGGCGCATATGTCGCGGGTTGATTAACCCTTACTCTACCAGCACTTTTTTGAAAATGCGCTCGGGAGGCGGGGCCAAAGACGGGGCACCCAAAACGGCGATAATATCGCCGCGTGGTAGAGTAAGGGTTAATGTTGGGTTTGCTGTCTGTTTAATGTATGTTGTTCCACATGTTATGCATGGAGTTTAGCAATCCCATGTTTCTTTCAGTTGAAGTGGAAAGGTTTAGACCATCCGATACGTCATAGAAATGAGGATGGTACTGAGTGTACTGATTCTCCCATTAATAAACTGCCACTTTTGTAAGGTTCTTTACTCTTTCTCTTATGGGATTAAGAGTTTTTGGTGCTTTATGAAGTAACCTTCTGGCATTCAGACTGCTGAAATGCCATCAGTTTAAGCAATCATTGTTGGCATGTGCATCATTTTTTCATTGTTGGCATGTGCATCATTTGATCATTGTTGACATGTGCATCATTTGATCATTGTTGGCATGTGCATCATTTGATCATTGTTGGCATGTGCATCATTTGATCATTGTTGGCATGTGCATCATTTAATCATTTTTGGCATGTGCATCATTTTTTTATTGTTGGCATGTGCATCATTTGATCATTGTTGGCATGTGCATCATTTGATCATTGTTGGCATGTGCATCATTTAATCATTGTTGGCATGTGCATCATTTTTTCATTGTTGGCATGTGCATCATTTTTTCATTGTTGGCATGTGCATCATTTGATCATTGTTGACATGTGCATCATTTGATCATTGTTGGCATGTGCATCATTTGATCATTGTTGGCATGTGCATCATTTGATCATTGTTGGCATGTGCATCATTTGATCATTGTTGGCATGTGCATCATTTGATCATTGTTGGCATGTGCATCATTTGATCATTGTTGGCATGTGCATCATTTGATCATTGTTGGCATGTGCATCATTTGATCATTGTTGACATGTGCATCATTTGATCATTTTGGCATGTGCATCATTTGATCATTTTTGGCATGTGCATCATTTGATCATTGTTGGCATGTGCATCATTTGATCATTGTTGGCATGTGCATCATTTGATCATTTTTGGCATGTGCATCATTTGATCATTGTTGGCATGTGCATCATTTGATCATTGTTGGCATGTGCATCATTTGATCATTGTTGGCATGTGCATCATTTGATCATTTTTGGCATGTGCATCATTTGATCATTGTTGGCATGTGCATCATTTGATCATTGTTGGCATGTGCATCATTTGATCATTGTTGGCATGATCATTTGATCATTGTTGGCATGTGCATCATTTGATCATTTTTGGCATGTGCATCATTTGATCATTGTTGGCATCATCATTTGATCATTGTTGGCATGTGCATCATTTGATCATTGTTGATGTGCATCATTTGATCATTTTTGGCATGTGCATCATTTGATCATTGTTGACATCATTTGATCATTTTTGGCATCATTTGATCATTGTTGGCATGTGCATCATTTGATCATTGTTGGCATGTGCATCATTTGATCATTGTTGGCATGTGCATCATTTAAACGGTGTAAGACTACAGTTTATATTTTGATGGAAATCATGGGATTGACCCCTAAACCTTAATCTTTTGCAAAACATAGGTTTCCATTAGCCTGATATAAAAGAATGAGTAATGTGGTGAGAGAGATTCAACAATAGATCCTCAAAATTGCAAATATTAAGGTATGAATCTTTTTTTGTGCCACTTTGCCTGTGTTGAATCTCATGAATGAATAACTTAATGGTTTGTACAACAAAGCTTCTGATTTGTCTCATGTATGTGCCTGCATGTGTAATTCTTGTTCTTTTACAGACATTGATGAGTGTGAAGTGGACAATCCTTGCATCCAACTCTGCTATAATTCCAAGGGCAGCTACTCCTGTGCCTGTGCTAGTGGGTATGTGGATGGTCTCAAGGGGGATGGTCTTGGTTGTAAAGCAGGTGATGGTAAGAACTGCAGCCTATGCCTTTTTTGTTTCTTTTTATTCAATTTTTTTTAAATTTTTTTTAAATTTCAAATTGTGGCATAAGTACATTAAGAATTGTTTGAAGAACTTGTGCAGTTAAATACATTGGCAACTACAGCCTTGGACTGTTTTGAGAATTCACGAACTCTCCTCTGATTTTCAAAAAATAATGTTTTGATGCTTTGTCCGTACCCAATCTAAAATGTTCTCCAAGTGTAAAAATTATCTCACGTAAAGAAGAAAATTATAACTTGGTCCTTGGGTATATTTCAAGAGTCACCAATATTGAAGAGTGGAGCAGGGTGTCCCAATTAGTTTCTCTAAGAATGTAGGCAAGTTCTTAAACCTTGACATCCTCTGTGTATGTAAATGATATAGATATATCTTAATTTGTTAGCACGTACGTGTTGATTTAATATTTACTAACTCCTTTCTTTCATATTAGCAACCACATAAACAATCAATGATTAATTGCTATTCAACCAATTAAGAGCAATTTCTGATTGAACCAATCAAATTTAAATTTCTCTTAATTTCTTTTTAAATGCAGAGGACAGGCCAGAGGTTATTTTTGCTGATGGGACTGAAGTCCGCTACCTTGATACTGATAGAAATGAGTACGGGGATGTGGTATATGGGGAAGGAAGAATACAGTCATTGGATTATAATACATTAACAGGTATGTCATCTCCCTCTATATTGTTTTCAATGTAACTATTGTTAAAGTTAGCTAGACTTTTTTTAATATTTGCAAAGTAATGAAAAATACTTGATCCTTTTAACATTTTATTTAATCCATTTTACAGTTGTTTGAACTTTTAGTAATTTATTCAAGAAAATATGAAAATTTAGATATTATCTATCAATATATATGTTTTAATGAAAATCCTTTGTTTGCAATATGTAGCCTTGAGTATATAAACTGACTCTTACAATGATATTTTGAAACTTGGTCAAATCTACATTTAGGTTTTAGCTAGAAAGAGGTGAGAAGATACTCATTCATTCATTGATCGCTAGATTTGCAGAAAATGTTTTGAAGTATTTTGAGCAAAATTTTGGGTTGTCGTTAACATCAGAAATTTGGCATGCAATGAAATAGCTTGAAAGTTTAGTAAGTCAAATCTCAGAAGATAATGAATTTTTCAAACTTGTCGTTTACAAGGTTTAAAGTATATCTCTGGTCTGCATCAGCCACATATCTGCTCAATTTGACAGATTTGTAAACTATTGCTTGTGGCTTGTAGGATTCTGTAGTTCTTGTTAAAACTGAAGAAAAAAAATATATATTCTCAGCTTAGCCTGATATGAATGGGTGGAGGGTACATGTTGTGGTTACAACCCTCTTTGTGCTTTACACATGTTTGCTTCTTCATGCTGAAAGTCTTTACGGGAAATTTACTTTGAAGTCATAGTAGAAAATCCATCTTGTCAGGAAGGTATCATCTGTCAGGAAGGTACCATCTGTAAGGAAGGTACCATCTGTCAGGAAGGTACCACCATCTGTCAGGAAGGTACCATCTGTCAGGAAGGTACCATCTTGTCAGGAAGGTACCATCTGTCAGGAAGGTACCATCTGTTAGGAAGGCACCATCTTGTCAGGAAGGTACCATCTGTCAGGAAGGTACCATCTGTCAGGAAGGTACCATCTGTCAGGAAGGTACCATCTGTCAGGAAGGTACCATCTGTCAGGAAGGTACCATCTGTCAGGAAGGTACCATCTGTCAGGAAGGTACCATCTGTCAGGAAGGTACCATCTGTCAGGAAGGTACCATCTGTCAGGAAGGTACCATCTGTCAGGAAGGTACCATCTGTCAGGAAGGTACCATCTGTCAGGAAGGTACCATCTGTCGGGAAGGTACCATCTGTCGGGAAGGTACCATCTGTCAGGAAGGTACCATCTGTCAGGAAGGTACCATCTGTCAGGAAGGTACCATCTGTCAGGAAGGTACCATCTGTCAGGAAGGTACCATTCGATGAGGAAAGATAATTTAAGGAGTTAATTCTCTTCCTTTGTTTTGAACAGGTGTAATTTATTGGACGGACTCTGCCTTAAAAGTGATCAAAAGGGTTCATATACCTTTGTCAGGAGGTAAATCTCAGCAGTCTGTAGTAGTGTTGAATAACAGACAGGTCCACCATCCGATGGGGATATCAGTTGATTGGTTGGGAGGGTAAGGTTTTCATAATTACCCATTGTCAGTATTACATACATTCTTTAAAGATAATGTTTTGAATGTTTATGCGGGATTATTATTATTTTTTCTTCTCTTTAAGTTGTCATTGATCATAATATTTGCTAGTTCAGCAGGAAATATAACAAAATTGCATAAAATTGAATTTTGTATGGCATAGTATTTATGCCAAGAAAATATGAGGAATAATCTCTTGGTAGAATTTTTGGAATAATTGTTACTTTTAAAACCATCTTAAAATGTTTTAGAGAACGTTTAAGGATAATTTTTAGTGTTCTTTGTTAAATAGACGTGTGGATATTAGTAATGAGGTTAAATGTTGGATTAGATTTTGTTTCTAGTAGCTATCCGCATGTCTCAGAAAATTAAATGTAGTATATATCTGTAAAATGAAAAAACCTTGAGCCAAATATCTATGCGTATCTATCTATGTGTGTCTATCTATGTGTATCTATCTATGTGTATCTATCTATGTGTATCTATCTATGTGTATCTATCTATGTGTATCTATATATGTGTATCTATCTATGTGTATCTTTTTATGTGAAAAATATCCTTTATTTGAACTAGTGATGCCTAGAAACAATGTATGTAGATTGTTATAAAATATATAATTGAAAATCCAGATGTTATAGAAGTTTTGGGTTTGCCTGTGTTGGAGGTACTTAATGGATGTGCTCCTGGGTTTGCCCATGATAGAGGTAATTAATGGATATGCTCCTGGGTTTGCCCGTGATAGAGGTACTTAATGGATGTGCTCCTGGGTCTGCCGGTAATAGAGGTACTTAATGGATGTGCTTCTGGGTTTGCCCGTGATAGTGGTACGTAATGGATATGCTCCTGGGTTTGCCCGTGATAGAGGTACTTAATGGATGTGCTCCTGGGTTTGCCCTTGATAGAGGTACTTAATGGATGTGCTCCTGGGTCTGCCGGTAATAGAGGTACTTAATGGATGTGCTTCTGGGTTTGCCCGTGATAAAGGTACTTAATGGATTTGCTCCTGGGCTGGCCCGTGATAGAGGTACTTAATGGATGTGCTTCTGGGTTTGCCCGTGATAAAGGTGCTTAATGGATTTGCTCCTGGGCTGGCCCATGATAGTGGTACTTAATGGATGTGCTTCTGGGTTTGCCCATGATAGTGGTACTTAATGGAAGTGCTCCTGGGTTTGCCTGTGATAGAGGTACTTAATGGATGTGCTTCTGGGTTTGCCCACAATAGAGGTACGTAATGGATGTGCTTCTGGGTTTACCCACAATAGAGGTACGTAATGGATGTGCTTCTGGGTTTGCCCATGATAGAGGTACGTAATGGATGTGCTTCTGAGTTTTGCCCATGATAGAGGTAATTAGTGGATATGCTCCTGGGTTTGCCTGTGATAGAGGTACTTAATGGATGTGCTTCTGGGTTTGCCCACAATAGAGGTACGTAATGTATGTGCTTCTGGGTTTACCCACAATAGAGGTACGTAATGGATGTGCTTCTGGGTTTGCCCATGATAGAGGCGTAATGGATGTGCTTCTGAGTTTTGCCCATGATAGAGGTAATTAGTGGATATGCTCCTGGGTTTGCCCGTGATTAGAGGTACTTAATGGATGTGCTTCTGGGTTTGCCCACAATAGAGGTACGTAATGTATGTGCTTCTGGGTTTACCCACAATAGAGGTACGTAATGGATGTGCTTCTGGGTTTGCCCATGATAGAGGTACGTAATGGATGTGCTTCTGAGTTTTGCCCATGATAGAGGTAATTAGTGGATATGCTCCTGGGTTTGCCCGTGATTAGAGGTACTTAATGGATGTGCTTCTGGGTTTGCCCACAATAGAGGTACGTAATGTATGTGCTTCTGGGTTTACCCACAATAGAGGTACGTAATGGATGTGCTTCTGGGTTTGCCCATGATAGAGGTACGTAATGGATGTGCTTCTGAGTTTTGCCCATGATAGAGGTAATTAGTGGGTATGCTCCTGGGTTTGCCAGTGATAGAGGTACTTAATGGATGTGCTTCTGGGTTTGCCTATGATAGAGGTACTTAATGGGTGTGCTTCTATATTTGCTCGTGATAGAGGTACTTAATGGGTGTGCTTTTGGGTTTGTCCACAATAGACGTACGTAATGGATGTGCTTCTGAGTTTGCCCATGATAGAGGTACCTAATGGGTGTGCTTCTGTGTCTGCCCATGGTAGAGGTACTTGCTGGATGTGTTTCTGTCAACATTGCTCTATTAATCAGTACTCCACTCATCATCATTACTCACTCATTTTTACTGGACTCGGTGATTGGGTAGCAAGTTTTGTTAGCATTTTTTCATATGAGTTGCACATCTGATAAGTTATCAGAATTACATAAAAGTCCTTGGACATGCATTCAACTTACTATATCATACATTTTGCATAGATAAAGAATTCTTGAAACTTTAAAATTCAGAAATTGCTTTTTAAAACAATTTGAAAACGTTTTGCTCATGTTATTTCCCACAAGCATAAATTTTCTAGGTAATACTCGAGGTCAATCCCCAAGCTAGTTAATTATTAAATTTTGATTTTCTTTTGGGATGTCACCATATAGAAATATCTATTGGACAGACTCTGGTGATCGCTACTATATGGGAGGAAGGTCTAAGAGGGCAGCAGAGGGTGACTTTCTCTTTGAAGGCCCAAGAATCTCTGTTTCCAAACTTGATGGTCGATACAGGAAAACATTAATTACAAAAGATATTGAGATACCTAACTGCATTGTTGTCAACCCAGGAGTAGGGTGAGTATTCACTTTAATCATCAGGTGCCCAGGACTTATTGGGGGAATCTCTTTGGATGAACCTCATCAGAGGGTGTGAGGAAATCAAAAATTCAGAAACACTAAAGATACATATGGGCATATTTTTCATGTTGTTTCAAATTTCATTAATTTAATATCATTTATATAAGATAACCATAGAAATCAAATTACTTGTTGCGGAATCTTGTGATGCCACCTTCTAAGGTGGTTGATGAAAGTAATTATGCTCTTGTCAATCAAGTCATGAAATCTTGCTCTTGTGTATAAAATGAAATTGTGAACATGTTGTCATGACACTTTCAATACAAGGTGTGTGATCATGCTATACATTCCCAATGCCAAGTTAAGGTAGTATTAGTTTTATTTCCAATAAGGGACTTTCCAAAAAGGTAAAAATTGACTTAATGCTTTGCTGTGAATTAATTACTTCCTAGAAATAAGAAGCTTGATAACATGTTGTGTTATTTGTCAAAGTAACTTTTAACAATCATCACCATTTTCTGCTTTGGAATCGTACCTGCAAGTTTATGAATATTAGTTTTTGAATATCGTTTACAGGTTTTCTTGAAAACTTCAATGATAATATCTGAAAACTTCTTGAACTTGTTAAAAAGAAAAGATATCATGGAGATCTGTTTATCCCTGTCATACAGATTTTCTATTACTAAGTGTTATGAAGATATGTTTATCCCTGTTCTGTTATACAGATTTTCTTCTACTGTTATGAAGATCTGTTTATCCCTGTTATACAGATTTTCTATTACTGTTATGAAGATCTGTTTATCCCTGTTCTGTTAAACAGATTTTCTATTACTGTTTTGAAGATCCGTTTATCCCTGTTATACAGATTTTTATTACTGTTATGAAGATCTGTTTATCCCTGTTATACAGATTTTCTATTACTGTTATGAAGATCTGTTTATCCCTATTATACAGATTTTCTATTACTGTTATGAAGATCTGTTTATCCCTGTTATACAGATTTTCTATTACTGTTATGAAGATCTGTTTATCCTATTATACAGATTTTCTATTACTGTTATGAAGATCTGTTTATCCCTGTTATACAGATTTTCTATTACTGTTATGAAGATCTGCTTATCCCTGTTATACAGATTTTCTATTACTGTCATAAAGATCTGCTTATCCCTGTTATACAGATTTTCTATTACTGTTATGAAGATCTGTTTATCCCTATTATACAGATTTTCTATTACTGTTATGAAGATCTGTTTATCCCTGTTATACAGATTTTCTATTACAGTTATGAAGATCTGTTTATCCCTATTATACAGATTTTCTATAACTGTTATGAAGATCTGTTTATCCCTGTTATACAGATTTTCTATTACTGTTATGAAGATCTGTTTATCCCTGTTATACAGATTTTCTATTACAGTTATGAAGATCTGTTTATCCCTGTCATACAGATTTTCTATTACTGTTATGAAGATCTGTTTATCCCTGTTATACAGATTTTCTATTACTGTTATGAAGATCTGTTTATCCCTATTATACAGATTTTCTATTACTGTTTTGAAGATCTGTTTATCCCTGTCATACAGATTTTCTATTACTGTTATGAAGATCTGTTTATCCCTGTCATACAGATTTTATATTACTGTTATGAAGATCTGTTTATCCCTGTTATACAGATTTTCTATTACTGTTATGAAGATCTGTTTATCCCTGTTATACAGATTTTCTATTACTGTCATAAAGATCTGCTTATCCCTATTATACAGATTTTCTATTACTGTTATGAAGATCTGTTTATCCCTGTTATACAGATTTTCTATTACTGTTATAAAGATCTGTTTATCCCTGTTATACAGATTTTCTATTACTGTTATGAAGATCTGTTTATCCCTGTTTTACAGATTTTCTATTACTGTTATGAAGATCTGTTTATCCCTGTTATACAGATTTTCTATTACTGTTATGAAGATCTGCTTATCCCTGTCATACAGATTTTCTATTACTGTTATAAAGATCTGCTTATCCCTGTTATACAGATTTTCTACTACTGTTATAAAGATCTGCTTATCCCTGTTATACAGATTTTCTATTACTGTTATGAAGATCTGTTTATCCCTGTTATACAGATTTTCTATTACTGTTATGAAGATCTGTTTATCCCTGTCATACAGATTTTATATTACTGTTATGAAGATCTGTTTATCCCTGTTATACAGATTTTCTATTACTGTTATGAAGATCTGTTTATCCCTGTTATACAGATTTTCTATTACTGTCATAAAGATCTGCTTATCCCTATTATACAGATTTTCTATTACTGTTATGAAGATCTGTTTATCCCTGTTATACAGATTTTCTATTACTGTTATAAAGATCTGTTTATCCCTGTTATACAGATTTTCTATTACTGTTATGAAGATCTGTTTATCCCTGTTTTACAGATTTTCTATTACTGTTATGAAGATCTGTTTATCCCTGTTATACAGATTTTCTATTACTGTTATGAAGATCTGCTTATCCCTGTCATACAGATTTTCTATTACTGTTATAAAGATCTGCTTATCCCTGTTATACAGATTTTCTACTACTGTTATAAAGATCTGCTTATCCCTGTTATACAGATTTTCTATTACTGTTATGAAGATCTGTTTATCCCTGTTATACAGATTTTCTATTACTGTTATGAAGATCTGTTTATCCCTGTTATACAGATTTTCTATTACTGTTATAAAGATCTGCTTATCCCTGTTATACAGATTTTCTATTACTGTTATGAAGATCTGTTTATCCCTGTTATACAGATTTTCTATTACTGTTATAAAGATCTGTTTATCCCTGTTATACAGATTTTATATTACTGTTATGAAGATCTGTTTATCCCTGTTATACAGATTTTCTATTACTGTTATGAAGATCTGTTTATCCCTATTATACATATTTTATATTACTGTTATGAAGATCTGTTTATCCCTGTCATACAGATTTTCTATTACTGTTATAAAGATCTGTTTATCCCTGTTATACAGATTTTCTATTACTGTTATGAAGATCTGTTTATCCCTGTTATACAGATTTTCTATTACTGTTATGAAGATCTGTTTATCCCTGTTATACAGATTTTCTATTACTGTTATGAAGATCTGTTATGAAGATCTGTTATACAGATTTTCTATAACTGTTATTAAGATTTGTTTATCCCTGTTGTGCAGATCAGTCTATAACTGATATTTAGATCAAGTCTTAAAGGATAATTCAGTGGTCAAGCAAGTTAATCTTATATGAAAGAGGACTTGAAAGAAACACAATGGTGAAGAAAACATTCAAAAATCTTATTCGTTAAGGAGATTGACCCCTGAACTAATCCTTTAATTTATTATGAAAATCCATCTTGCTGTTATGCAGGTGGCATTCATTAGCATCCTTTAGCATTATTAGTGCACTGTTGGTATATACTATTATCAAAATTGGAAATTTACCGTTATTTGTTGTTGAATGTTTAATAAGAAGCAATTGGTATTTCGCAGATTGATGTATTGGACTAATTCAGGGAGGAATCCAAAGATTGAATCCTCCTGGATGAATGGGGAGCATCGAAAGGTTCTGGTCAACACCGAGATAACGGAGCCAACAGGATTGACCATTGACTTTGCTCGCAACAACACCGTTTACTTCTGTGACAGAAAAGAAAACCGCCTTGAATCCATGAACTCAGATGGCTCCAACAGAAAATTGTTATCATCGAGTCAAAGTATGTGCTACTTCAAAATGAAATATTTTAAAGAATTAAAAAACAAGATGTAATAAAAATAATGTGGCAATGATTTTTTCTCCAAGGAGTCTTGTTTAGTGGTTACACATTCTGAATATTTATTTGGATTTACTTAATTATGTAATATAATGGACATCAACAATTGAATCACAGTGGGTCAGTGATTATGAGGCATACTGCCATGCAGTCAAAAAGACTGGGTTGCTAGTTCTGTATTTGCATGCTCTAGTACTCAATCATTTCCGCTTGACCTGACATGTTTTGAGTTAAAGTAATAGCCTTCATACTGTACCACATTTTCTTGACATTTCTGTCAATCTATTTTTTTTTATATAAATCAATGGGGCAGCGAGGAATTGTGTTAACTTCGAAGTCTGAAAAAAGATTTTTGACCCATTAGGTTTAAACAAAAAAAATTACTTTAGTGCCCCATGAACTGAAGTGCATCTTTGTGTATTTTCTGGGTGATTTTTCACCAATTTAGATAGAGGTGAGGGACTGATGCCCTGCAGTATTCCTGCCAACATCCACCTGCAGTAAAACTCACTTAGATTATCAGAAGCTGTGTCTTAGGAATGGATTTAATTATTTAGACTATATCTTGAAGAATCAGTGAAAAAAGGAAGAAAAAAAGACCTTGATAGCTTCATGAATGGTAATGATGACACAATGAACAAAATTGATATACTTTTTTTTTGTTTTGGTTTTAACCCCTACTTTACCAGGGCTTTAAAAAAGGGGGGCCAATTTTCGTAACTTTTTTTTTCATATGCAATTTTGACAACTTTCCTTTCATTTTCTTTTGTTACAAGTTTGGTTGGAATGGAAGCTAAGATATTTATCTTTTGAGTAATGAAAGCCAAATTAGGAAATATTGTACAAAAATATGTAAATTAAGCAATTTTTGGCTAAATTTGGTCAACAAATGGCCAATCTTTGCAAAAGCATAACTTCTTGTCAATATTGAAAACAGAGATTTGTGTTAAATATTTAGATTCTTTATGAAATTGCCTTTACCATGATGCTAATCTATAATTTTTAGAAAGAATAGAAAGATGAAATAACATAAAGATATGATAATAGTCAAAAGACTCCTGAAAGTTGCAGCAGAAAAATAATTACACAGTGGTCACGGTGAGGCTTAAACCAGCATGATAGCCGTGTACATTTCTTCTGCACCACGTAGTCATTCAAATTGGAGAGGTGAAATATAGTTTTTATAGGAAAGGTTCTAAATAGAGGAGAGTATGCCTTTATTTATATATCAAATGAAAGGAAATTTCAAGCACTGTTGACCAGCGGTTTAACGAAGCATGTGCAATGTACGGTTTGGGTACACGATTTTTTGAAGAAGAAAAAAACCGTGTCAAAAGTGGCAGAAATTTATGAAAGTTTGAAGAAATTTCTCCAGAAGAAATGATTGCAGGTAGGGATTATAAAATTTTAGAATTACTCCTATGGGACTGGTAAAGTCCCGATTTTATTCTTAGAAAAAGATGGTTTGAAAATGGCGATACTATCGCCGCGTGGTAGAGTAAGGGTTAAAGCATTTCATAAGTTTGAGAAAACTTGAACAGTATTGCACTTCTCAGACAGTTAGTAATGTATGCAATGTTTATGATAAGTCATTCTGATTGGTTCTGCTTTCTTGTAGATTTGTTGAACCCATTTCAACTTGATGTGTTTGAAACTTATCTTTATTGGACCACCAGTGAGTCTGAAGAAGGAAGGTCTGTCCTCTACATGGATAAGCTAGGACGTGGAATTCCGGAGAAGCAAATACAGAACTTGAATTTTCCTACGGGAGTCAAGATCTTCCATAAGCTGAGATATGCTGTTGGAGGTGGGAATGTTTTCACATTAAAAAAACATTTCATTTCATTTATATGTTCATAAAAAAACAATCAATTTTCGAGAAGGCTCAAATTTCATTGATTTAAATGTTTTCAGAGATCTATTAGGATTTTCAAATTTCTCTTAATTAAATTGATGAATTTACAGAAATTCAATGCTTTCTTAACCACCCATTGTTGAAAAGAGTGATTAGTTTTAAGTTGGATTTGGAACTGTGCAAATGGTCCTTATTTCGTTCACCACATGTACAGCTGCACTAGTAAAATTAAGAAATAAAAAAGGTTTGATTGCCGACACTGTTTCAAATAAAATACAATAGTTATTTTTAAACCTCTCAATCAAAGTGCAATAAATGCATACACATGAAGTTAAAGTAACAATGATGTCATGGACGTGATTATGTGTTAGATGAAGTTGAGGTCACTTACTTTACGACTTAATTTGAAGAATAAGATTAAATTCTAAGAAAGTGGCCTAAAAGAAGACCTAAGAAGAACCTGGTATGAAGAGATGGGAGTGGGGCTCAGAACAGCGTTTTATTATAGGCAGCTGATGATAGAGCTACTTTGAGAACCATGAGGGCCAGAGCCTCAAAGGGACATGGCACTAGACAGGTATAGGTAGGTAGGTCAAGATTGGTGGCACTAGACAGGTATAGGTAGGTAGGTCAAGATTGGTGGCACTAGATAGGTGTAGGTAGGTAGGTCAAGATTGGTGGCACTAGATAGGTATAGGTAGGTAGGTCAAGATTGGTGGCACTAGACAGGTATAGGTAGGTAGGTCAAGATTGGTGGCACTAGACAGGTATAGGTAGGTAGGTCAAGATTGGTGGCACTAGATAGGTGTAGGTAGGTAGGTCAAGATTGGTGGCACTAGATAGGTATAGGTAGGTAGGTCAAGATTGGTGGCACTAGATAGGTATAGGTAGGTAGGTCAAGATTGGTGGCACTAGATAGGTATAGGTAGGCAGGTCAAGATTGGTGGCACTAGATAGGTATAGGTAGGTAGGTCAAGATTGGTGGCACTAGATAGGTATAGGTAGGTAGGTCAAGATTGGTGGCACTAGATAGGTATAGGTAGGCAGGTCAAGATTGGTGGCACTAGATAGGTATAGGTAGGTAGGTCAAGATTGGTGGCACTAGACAGGTATAGGTAGGTAGGTCAAGATTGGTGGCACTAGACAGGTATAGGTAGGTAGGTCAAGATTGGTGGCACTAGATAGGTGTAGGTAGGTAGGTCAAGATTGGTGGCACTAGACAGGTATAGGTAGGTAGGTCAAGATTGGTGGCACTAGATAGGTATAGGTAGGTAGGTCAAGATTGGTGGCACTAGATAGGTATAGGTAGGTAGGTCAAGATTGGTGGCACTAGATAGGTATAGGTAGGTAGGTCAAGATTGGTGGCACTAGATAGGTATAGGTAGGTAGGTCAAGATTGGTGGCACTAGATAGGTATAGGTAGGTAGGTCAAGATTGGTGGCACTAGATAGGTATAGGTAGGTAGGTCAAGATTGGTGGCACTAGATAGGTATAGGTAGGTAGGTCAAGATTGGTGGCACTAGATAGGTATAGGTAGGCAGGTCAAGATTGGTGGCACTAGATAGGTATAGGTAGGTAGGTCAAGATTGGTGGCACTAGACAGGTATAGGTAGGTAGGTCAAGATTGGTGGCACTAGATAGGTGTAGGTAGGTAGGTCAAGATTGGTGGCACTAGATAGGTATAGGTAGGTAGGTCAAGATTGGTGGCACTAGATAGGTATAGGTAGGTAGGTCAAGATTGGTGGCACTAGATAGGTATAGGTAGGCAGGTCAGGATTGGTGGCACTAGATAGGTATAGGTAGGCAGGTCAAGATTGGTGGCACTAGATAGGTGTAGGTAGGTTGGTCAAGATTGGTGGCACTAGATAGGTATAGGTAGGTTGGTCAAGATTGGTGGCACTAGATAGGTATAGGTAGGTAGGTCAAGATTGGTGGCACTAGATAGGTGTAGGTAGGTAGGTCAAGATTGGTGGCACTAGATAGGTATAGGTAGGTTGGTCAAGATTGGTGGCACTAGATAGGTGTAGGTAGATAGGTCAAGATTGGTGGCACTAGATAGGTGTAGGTAGGTAGGTCAAGATTGGTGGCACTAGATAGGTATAGGTAGGTAGGTCAAGATTGGTGGCACTAGATAGGTATAGGTAGGTAGGTCAAGATTGGTGGCACTAGATAGGTATAGGTAGGTTGGTCAAGATTGGTGGCACTAGATAGGTGTAGGTAGGTAGGTCAAGATTGGTGGCACTAGATAGGTGTAGGTAGGTAGGTCAAGATTGGTGGCACTAGATAGGTATAGGTAGGTAGGTCAAGATTGGTGCAATGCTCATCAGCTTGATTGGCAGTTATCAAGCAGCACAAATAATTGTACCCTACAAGAATTTCAAATTAATTCTAATAGATACATTTTTTAATTAACAAAGAATTTTGATTCACGCAATTGTAGTCCAAAAAGTCTTCATGATTTTAACAATCCATATGCATATTTTTTGGTTGTATTGGCAGATTATAATCCATGCTCATTTGCTGTCTGCAGCCATCTCTGTCTGCTGACACCCTTGAGGAATATGAACAGAGTGCTTAGGGGCTACACATGTGGATGTGAAGATAAAGACTCCTTCCAGCCTGGAAGTGATGAAAAATGCCAAGGAGGTATTGTATTCCATTGTTTAAGAAAACCTTTAATGCCATTGGTTGTTTCTGAGCCTTGGGTGCCCTCACAATATTTTTCAGAGTGATGCTGCGGATTGGATCACAGTTGCATACTAAACTGGAATACAACTTTTTTACATTGATGTCTGCATTTTAATGTGTCTGTAAGGCAACTGTATGGAGTAATATAATACATGATAATATAATGTTTCCGTGTAGTTCAAAGGTCATATTGAAAGAAATTCATTTACAGAACCCATTACTATTCTGTGTATAACTTTTGAAATTGGAAAATACCTAATACTTCCAAATTTAATCATTCCGCACATTTACCAGTAATAACTGTTATCTTAAATAGATAAAATATCTTTAAGAAACATTTCACTTAAACACTTTTTTCATTATTTCATCAGAAAGAAATACACCCAAGTTTGGGTTAATTCTATCATCATTAAACCACACCGTTATCCATCCACACCATATAAATATTTTATTGTCAAAATTGGCACCCATGCAAAATGTAGTCATCGTATTACAGATGGGTATTATTTGTATAAGTTTATTGAGAGATATTTCATGGGTAAATTTGAGTGATGTAGCTTGTACATATAGTAATATGCTTATACAGAAGCAAATATGGTTTTGTTCTTTCCAGCTATTGTGGAGCCAGTAACGATTCCACCATTTATCACTCCAGCCTGTGTTTGTTTGAATGGAGGTTACTGCTTGGGGGATGGCACTTGCTCTCCCCACAACTCAATTGCTGAGTTCTTCCAAAAAAATCCTCCAGATAAGTAGAATCTTTCTTGATCACAGCTTTCTGGCTTTTGTTCTTGAATTTCGTTCTTTCCTTACTACCTCTAAAATGTTAGTACCTTTTTAAGATTGCTAGTATCTTTTAAGGTCATATGTATATTTTAAGCTTGTTAGTGTCTTTTAAGTTTGTTAGTATCTTTTAAGAGCATTAGTATCTTTTAAGATCGTTAGTATCTT
>JAIGNY010000010.1:12500-40000 GCA_020152595.1 Chiridota heheva | reverse complement strand
TAACGTGATCGTAGGATCATAGGTACTTCCCCCAGTAGGGGCACTATTGCCGTATTCGTTGTTTTTACGCATTGATATATGTTCTTCTCTTTTCAGAAATGCTGTATTTGTATGTACGCATTGATATATGTTCTTCTCTTTTCAGAAATGTTGAGAATGATTAACTTAGTGGCGTTGCGCCTTAGGTTGTGTCCCTAGTGAACCACCTGCCAAAAACAGGTTGTGCTCCTAGTGGGCCACCTAGAGTTACGAAAGTTCAGAGAGAAAGAAGATTAGATCTTAGTCCTCTTCGTGGCGTTGCGCCACTTAGAGTTGAAGAGCTAAGAGAGAGAGAGAGAGAGATAAGATATCCTCTTCGTGGCGTTGCGCCACCTAGAGTTGAAAAGGTAAGAGAGATAAGCCCTGACTAACTCAGTGGCGTTGCGCCTTAGGTTGTGTCCCTAGTGAACCACCTGCCAAAAACAGGTTGTGCTCCTAGTGAACCACCTAGAGTTAAGTAAGTTCAGAGCGAAAGAAAATAACCTTAGGGGCGTTGCGCCCCTAAGTTGTAAAGAGATAATTAAGAGCCATACGGTTCCGCGGCCCGTTGTGACGGGGCGGACAGTTCCATTGGGCGGTTCCATACGGTTCCGCAGCCAGTTGTTACGGGGCGAACGGTTCCATTGGACGGTTCCATACGGTTCCACGGCCCGTTGTAACGGGGCGGACGGTTCCATACGGTTCCGCGGCTCGTGTTTACGGGGCGGACGGTTCCATACGGTTCCGCGGCTCGTGTTTACGGGGCGGACGGTTCCACTGGACGGTTCTGTGACCCATACGATTCCGCGGCCTGTGTTTACGGGGCGAACGGTTCCATTGGACGGTTCCGCGGCCCGTGCTTACTGGTCCGTTTATAACAGGATAACGTACACCGTCACGGCTAGTCGATTATCGCCCACTAGCTACCAAGCTACGTGGTCAGGTGACAGGTGACATTCTTGGCAAGAAGTATAGCATTGAGACAGCTATTTTTCTTCTTGGTCCTGTAGCCATTAGCTACGTAGTTCCACGGCTTGTGTGAACGCAATTAAGATTGTCTACGTTGAACGTTACAGTTCCGTATTTATTTTCACCAGTATCATAGACATGGAGGACAGGTCCCCGAGTGTCGATGTTTTACTCACCCAGGATGTCCCGCGATGCGTAGCGTGCAAACGCTTCTTTAAATTACGCTCAGGTGACATCCATCTCACGTGTTACGAGTGTAGATTATGCTGCGAGTCAAATCCTTGTACTCTTTGCAGTGATTGGGACCTAGCGGCGTGGTCGGAGCACAAACTCCACCGCGACCGGTACTTACAAAGAGCGGCGGAGAAAGTGGAGAAGCGACGGTCCGATAGGCCCTCTTCGTCTTTTCCCCGCCGCCACTGCCACCCAGGCCCAAAGCCAAGGAGGCGGGGCCGCCGCCCACTCTCAGCGGAGCGTCTCATGAAAGACGTACACTGTACGGTTAATCCGGAAGTATAGCATTGAGACAGCTGTTTTTCTTCTTGGTCCCGTAGCCAAAGGCTACGGCAGTTCCACAGCCCATGTTTACGGGTCCGTACGGTTCCACGGTCCGTGTTTTACGGGTCCGTACGGTTCCATTGGACGGTTCCGCGGTCCATGTTTACGGGTCTGTACCGTTCCATACGATTCCACGGTCCGCGTTTACGGGTCATTTTGGTTCTATTGGACGGCTCCAGTGAGCGGAACTTATTTTTAACGGGATAATGTACACTGTACAGTTAACCCGGTTATACGCCCACTAGCTACTACGCTACGTGGTCAGGTGACAGATGACTTTCTTTACAAGAAGTATAGCATCACGACAGCTATTTTCTTCTTGGTCCCGTGGCCATTAGCTACGCAGTTCAACGACTCGTGCGAACGCAATTAAGATTGTCTGCGTTGAGCATTACAGTTCCGTAATTATTTTCACCAGTATCATGGACATGGAGGACAGGTCTACGAGTGTCGATGCTCTACACACCCATGATGTCCCGGCGTAGCGTGCTAACGCTTCTTTGATTTACGCTCCGGTCACATCCATCTCACGCGTTACGCGTGCAGATTATGCTGCGAGTCCATTCTTTGTACTCTTTGCAGCGATTGGGTTCAAGCAGCGTGGTGGAGCACAAACTCCACCGCGACCGGTATTTTCAAGGTGTGACCGAGAGAGTGCGGCTTCGGTGTTCAGATGCGTACGGCTCCGTAGTTTTGTAACGGGATATATGCACCCACTAGCTATGAGCTATGTGGCCAGGTGACAAGTGATAATCTTCACAAGAAGTATGGCACCGTGAGAGCTATTCTCTTCATGGTTCCGTGGCCATTAGCTACGCAGTTCCACGATCATGTGAACACCATTAAAACGATTATCCGCGTTGAACGTTACAGTTCTGCAATTACTTTCACCAGTATCATAGGCACGGAGGACAGGCCTCCGAGCGTCGGTACGTTACGCACCTAAGAGGTCCCGCTATGCATAGCGTGCAAACGCTTCTCTAGACCATACGAGCCTGTACGACTTCAGAGTTTTTGCAACGGGATAACGTACACTGTACGATGAACCCCGAAGTTGAGTTCGCTAGCTAGGAAGCTACTTGGTCAGGGGATAGGTGACAATCTTCACGAGAAGTATAGCATCACGAGAGCTATTTTCTTCCCGTCTCTGTAGCCATTAGCTACGCTGTTCCACGGCCGTGTGAACTGCCTCTGTAGGATTTTCCGCGTTGAACGTTACAGTTCCGCAATGTTTTGCACTTATATCATCGACACGAAGGGCAGGTCCCTAGTGTCGGTGCGTTACGCGCCTTGAATGTCCTGCGATGGGTCGCATGTAAACGCTTCTTAGGTTGCACTTTGGTGTTATCGACATGTTCAAACCCGTGTACACCGCTGTGGTCCTCGGATCCGCGATGAGACCGGTAGGCCCACAAGAGGCGGCGCCCTACGGGGTCATACGTGAGTTAGTACCCTTTTTTATGGCTAGTCGTAGTGCCATTGGATTACTTGCACGGGTCCATTAGGGTCCGTATGGCTCCGGTGATCGGTTCCATACGGCCCCCACGGCTTGTTTTCACGGCCCCGTAACGGTCCGTAAAACAACTCGGCGGCTCCGTACGGGGCATGGGATGACGTTTGGGTCCGTAGGGCTGCATAGTTCTGCAGCAAGGTAACGTACAACGTACGTCACACCCGATAGTATACCCTTCAGCTTTTTAGCTACATGGTCAGATGATAGTAACAATCTTAGGAGATCTCCCGTCCGTGTGAGCTGACTTGGTGAGATTTTCGCGTTGAATGTCTCGGTTCCGCATAGTTTTCACCAGTTTCTTGGACACAAGGACGAGTCCCCGTTTGTCGGTACGTCACGCTCCCAGGATGGGTCGCGTGTTAGCGCTTGCTCGGGTTTCGAGGCCTAGCGCTCGGGTGATAAGAATTCCTTCTTTACGGGAGGCATACCATCACGAGAGCTATTCTCTCCGTGTTACGTAGTTCTACTACCGTTCAAACTACTCTGAATATGGTTCTTGCGTTGAACGAGACCTTCGGCTCAAATTCTACAGATATTAACGCGGTTTTACGTACAAGGTACGATAAACCTGGGTAACGGAACTTCGGGATATTGCGACCGTTAGCCGCGTGTTGCAGTGTTCCGCGGTCGTTTTTCTTGCTGGGCGCTTTTAGCTTTCGACTGCAGTCCCCCACGCGTAGCCGCCAGCTACGCGGCTTTGTAGTGATTATATACAAACGGAGTTAACGGCCTACACCAGCAGCGCGGCTGTGTGGTAGAGGGCCAGTAGCCATGAACTACAGAGTTCCGCGGCCGTTTTTTCTTACCGGGACACGTACTGAGTACGACGGTAGTCCCCTCTTTCCCACGCCGCTACCGGTTTCGTAGCTCCGTGATGAAACAAACTAAGTTTAGGACTCGTATAGCTTGCGTAGCATGTGAACTCCTCCGTATTCCTTACGGCCTCAGTATATTTTAGCTATTCTCAACGGGAACGCGTACTGAGTACATCTTCCCTAAGCGTAGCCACTTACTCGGTGGCCCCGTGGTGAATAGAAGTATACTGAGATAACGACTCACGTTACAGATGTAGTACGTTAACGCTATCGTAGACCTAGACGGTTCTTTCGTTCTGATAGCTACTACGTTCAGGACACGTACCAGTTGTCCCCCTCGCGTAGCCACGAGCTTTGTGCTCCGTGGTACTCAGAGACACAGTTGGCAGATGACTAGTGGTTTACTTGTCATGCTGACGCCTTTGTAGACCCATAACGGATTTATAATACTTAACGGGGTTGCATACTTTGTACGGCGTAAGTCCCCCCAGTAGCCACGCGCTTCTCAGCTCCGTGGTGCAGGGTGTTTAACGGAATTAACGGTCCGTGTAGTATACACAGGACGTCAACTCTTTCGTGATTTTTACCCCAGTGCTGGGGTTTATGACTCATACGGTTGACGTAGTACGTTACACCCCCCTTGTCAATATTAACTCCATGAAGGATATTTTTCTTGACAATAGGTGGCCTTTTGATAGACAACCTCACGTTTGGGGTAGCTATCACCAACAACGGCGCGTATGGTTCATTCCATACTTTAACACCTTCTTCAAGCTGTTTCCATGCGGTTTTACGGCCTGTTACTTAACTGCCTATACAGACATACGGTATTAGTTTTCTCCACACCCGTAGGCTCCGGGGTTTCAAGGTTGTTACTATACGTAGTACGTTAACACTTTTTCCAGTCAACTTCTTAGACAAGTTTCGCTGTTGATAGGTGTGGCCTGGAGCTACGCCGTTCCGCAACTGCTACAGTTTTCAGACCCCGCTTGGGTGCCGTCGACTATGTTGTACGGCTCCGCGGTCTTACGACCCATACCGTCTCACAGCTACATAGCCTTACACGGTTGGCAGCCCTTCTTGTATACGTTTTATATTAACGGCCTGCCTTTTTATTTCGCTAGCCTTTGATTTTTGGTCAGTAGGTTTAAACAACCTTTGCTCAGGGTCGGCAGTTTTGCTGGACTGCAGGTGGTGTCGTTCCGTACCTCCGCTTTACAAATTCAGTCGGTGGCCACCCCCTTTGGTGGTGGTTCGGGTGCTTCCACCTGGTGTAAGGAACGAGGTTGTCACCCGTCAGATTTCACCGTCGGTGCCGACGGAGGCTTCTTGATGGAGGTAGGGGCACTTTTCTTGTGACCCCTTATGATGGAAACTTGGACGGGTACTTGACCTTTTTGACAGGCAGAATGCTGGGGTTTTTCGTTCACCTTTTTACCGCTAGTGCTGAGCGAGGCTTTTCAGTTTCCCGCCGTTTTTGCACCACTGTTGTGGTCTCCTTTTCGGACAGAGAGGTACGGACTCCCAAGAGTTCTGGAATCGTTCCTCTCGTCTCGGCGCAGGACGAACTTTGGCTGCTCAAGACTTTACGTACGAGCCTCGGGTCAGGGACGATTTTTGTTTCTTTCCCAGGCTCCGGCGGACTGCATCTCCGTCCCGGAGCGCTTCGTTTGATAGTGTGGCCTCGGCCCGCCTTTCCTCGACGTAGCATGGCTTTTCTGAGGGGTTGTTCACCCCCCTCCCCGTTGTGGAGGTGGGCCCTCTCTCAAGCTTGGTTCCGTCATGAGCTCTGGGATAACTTGCAGCTATCCACCGGGGTTTTTCCAGTGGGTTTTACGGTCTTTGACTTGCGACCACTGGTAAGTTACGCGGAGATCTCTTCATAGTGTGTCATGTGACATTTTCCTCCGATAGATCGTCCAGTGGCTTTCTTTTAAAGTAGTCTGAACTGTTCATAGAACGGCCGCGGTATGCACTCGGGTTCGGGGCATAACCTCTTTTCACGGGATCTCGTGCGCGTTCGGCGCTTTTTGCGGTTTTCTCTTGTTTTTAGTCTGACTCACTTTTCGGCGTTCGTGTTCCCCGCTAACTTTAGCTCTTACGCGGTTATCGCTAACGAATTTTTCCCTTGTCCGGGATTTCTTCAATTTCGTTTCGTTGGTACACGCGTTCCCAATCGTAGTTTACTCGCCGGTTCCGTCTCGTAGAAGCGAATCCGGTGTGGCTAATGGCGTTTTTGTGGACACTTTGCTGTAATTGTGTCCAAACGCGCTCTTCGGTTGGCTTGTTTTTCTGGGCTTTTCGCTCAGGTTCTTTCGGGGTTTGCCTCCGTTACTGTCAACGAATGGTGCCTTGTTCGGTTTGACTGTACCTCGCCGTAGTTTACTATGTTTTAGTTCTTCCCACTCTTGAGGTCTTTCATCCTTCCGAGGAGAAGGAATTTCGTCCTTTAAACGGGATTCGATTCGTGTGAGTTTTTGTACCAGCCATTAAAAAAAATGTGTGGCGACCTGAACTCCCTTCCTTTCTATCCTCGGTTGCAATCTGATTGCATAATTATAGCATGGAAGGTAAGGTATAACTTGAAGTAAATTTACCCCGCTAAGCGTAGCGGGGATATTTACGAGAGTTATACTTACCTTCCATGCATCCCGCCCGCCTCCCCTCTCGTTCAGGCCTCAGTGGAATGTTGAGTGAGGTGGTACAGAGGTATTATGGAGGTCAGGGCTTGGCTGGTTACTGTGTTTTTTAGGTTCGGTTAGAAGTGCGTTAGAATCAGGTCGTGTGACCAGATTGCATAATTATAGCATGGAAGGTAAGTATAACTCTTGTAAATATCCCCGCTACGCTTAGCGGGGTAAATATACACACATATATATATATATATATATACATGCATACGGACATCACATGCATACGGACATCACATGCATACGGACACCACATGCATACGGACACCACATGCATACGGACACCACATGCATACGGACACCACATGCATACGGACACCACATGCATCCGGACACCACATGCATCCGGACATCACATCCGGACACCACATGCATCGGGACACCACATGCATACGGACACCACATGCATACGGACACCACATGCATCCGGACATCACATGCATCCGGACA
Organism: Chiridota heheva; assembly: GCA_020152595.1. Taxonomy (NCBI): domain Eukaryota; kingdom Metazoa; phylum Echinodermata; class Holothuroidea; order Apodida; family Chiridotidae; genus Chiridota; species Chiridota heheva. The sequence goes on along the minus strand of JAIGNY010000010.1, from coordinate 32,987 downwards.
CCACATGCATCCGGACACCACATGCATCCGGACACCACATGCATCCGGACACCACATGCATCCGGACACCACATGCATACGGACACCACATGCATACGGACACCACATGCATACGGACACCACATGCATCCGTACATCACATGCATCCGTACATCACATGCATCCGGACATCACATGCATCCGTACATCACATGCATCCGGACATCACATGCATCCGGACATCACATGCATCCGGACATCACATGCATCCGGACATCACATGCATCCGGAATCACATGCATCCGGACATCACATGCATCCGGACATCACATGCATCCGGACATCACATGCATCCGGACATCACATGCATCCGGACATCACATGCATCCGGACATCACATGCATCCGGACATCACATGCATCCGGACATCACATGCATCCGGACTTCACATGCATCCGGACTTCACATGCATCACGGACACCACATGCACCCGGACACCACATGCACCCGGACACCACATGCACCCGGACATCACATGCACCCGGACATCACATGCACACGGACATCACATGCATACGGACACCACATGCATACGGACACCACATGCATACGGACACCACATGCATACGGACACCACATGCATCCGGACACCACATGCATCCGGACATCACATGCATCCGGACATCACATCCGGACATCACATACGGACACCACATGCATACGGACACCACATGCATACGGACATCACATGCATCCGGACAGCACATGCATACGGACAGCACATGCATACGGACAGCACATGCATACGGACAGCACATGCATACGGACAGCACATGCATACGGACACCACATGCATACGGACACCACATGCATACGGACACCACATGCATCCGGACACCACATGCATACGGACAGCACATGCATACGGACAGCACATGCATACGGACAGCACATGCATACGGACAGCACATGCATACGGACATCACATGCATCCGGACATCACATGCATCCGTACATCACATGCATCCGGACATCACATGCATCCGGACATCATATGCATCCGGACATCACATGCATCCGGACATCTCATGCATCCGGACATCACATGCATCCGGACATCACATGCATTCGGACATCACATGCATCCGGGAATCACATGCATCCGGGAATCACATGCATCCGGACATCACATGCCACCGGACATCACATGCATCCGGACATCACATGCATCCGGACATCACATGCATCCGGACATCACATGCATACGGACATCACATGCATACGGACACCACATGCATACGGACACCACATGCATACGGACACCACATGCATACGGACACCACATGCATACGGACACCACATGCATACGGACAGCACATGCATACGGACAGCACATGCATACGGACAGCACATGCATACGGACAGCACATGCATACGGACAGCACATGCATCCGGACATCACATGCATCCGGACATCACATGCATCCGGACATCACATGCATCCGGACATCATATGCATCCGGACATCACATGCATCTGGACATCTCATGCATCCGGACATCACATGCATCCGGACATCACATGCATTCGGACATCACATGCATCCGGGAATCACATGCATCCGGGAATCACATGCATCCGGACATCACATGCCACCGGACATCACATGCATCCGGACATCACATGCATCCGGACATCACATGCATCCGGACATCACATGCATCCGGACATCACATGCATATGGACTTCACATGCATCCGGACTTTACATGCACCCGGACACCACATGCACCCGGACATCACATGCACCCGGACATCACATGCACCCGGACATCACATGCACCCGGACATCACATGCATACGGACATCACATGCATATATATGCGCATTGCATGTATATATATACGCATTACATGTATATATTAACGCAATCATTATATATATGCATTACATTATATATATGCATTACATCATATATATTTTAGATATATAGTTTATATATATATTTTATATGTATATTTTACATATTAAATTTATATATATATATATATATATTACAGTTAAATGTTAGTTCTGTTTGAGTCATTAGATATGTTGTGATAAATAATGCTCATTCGTAAAGTGAGGAGAAGGGGTGGAGGATATGATGAGTAGGCCTCAGGTGCCTTCTAGAATGGTCATTAATACAATGCTTGTTTCTTTAGCATAAATGATATCCATATTCATGTTGCTAGCCTGCTGTCAATCATTATTTGTTCTTGTGTGTAGTGCATGTTGTTTAATAGATGGATCCCATCGCCAAGACATGTTTTTTTGAGGCACTCATTAGTACGAGCGTGCACACAAGCAACATTAATACAATGCTTGTTTCTTTAGCTTAAATGATATCCATATTCATGGTGCTAGCCTGCTGTCAATCATTATTTGTTCTTGTGTGTAGTGCATGTTGTTTAATAGATGGATCCCATGGCCAAGACATGTTTTTTGAGGCACTTATTAGTACGAGCGTGCACACAAGCAACATTGCACCTCAAATACATGCACCGTCCCAGCATTGGTTTTGGCAGATCATTGATCTCTGTTATGTTTTCATGAACTATTTTTAGGAAAGGTGAGGTGGGTGAAGGACCAGTGACATACAGAGAAGGCACTAATGTGGATCTACCATTGAGTCGGGAACCCCATACCAATGGGCATCCAGCTATTGTCGGGGTAAGAAACAAATTTGTCAGAACCTTATATGTTATCTTACTCTTTTAACATAGTAAAATCTTTAATAAAGCCCATCACCAGATTCCTTGGTGTAAGTGGATTAGAGCACATGACTCTTCTGGATAGGATGTCGGTCCATCAGAGGTGAACTCCCCAGAAGTGCTGGTACTCATTTTCAAGCCAAGTGAATTAGAGTCAAGTGTCTTGCTGAAGGACACAATGCAGCACTTGACAGGAGTTGACCGGTTACATTTCACATATGAGTGAGACTTCAGAACCACTGCACCTCCTCAGGTAGGGGCTTAAAGCAGCTTGATCTTTGTGCTTAGCTACAGGAATTTGGGCTTTGGGCTCGGGGTTGTTAAAAGCAAAATTGGAAGGTTGGGCAAAGAATTGTGGAAGTTCAGGGATCTTATTACATTACAGTAGATCAATTTCTGCAAGTGTCTAAAGTTTCAAATGAAAACCTTTCTCTTCCAGGTGCATAGACATGAATTTTTCTTCACTCTCTTTCTTAAATTTGTTGTTACAGGCCACAATACCAAGTAATTTTGAAAATCCTGTATATGGTGTCCAGTTTCCAGAGCTAAGAGTTTTTAGCAATGGTACCCAAGCAGAAGCCTTACCTGAGAAAACCGGTTTACCTCTTAATGATGACTATGCAATACCTCTTCCTGCAAAGAATGGTAAGATGGACCCAATGCCAGATGTCTATTTACCTCCACCTGCTCACCCTATGCCAGCTTACACACCCACGGAGGAAGAAGGGGACACCAATGCTCTTGTAATGCGTGATGAAATGTGATGTTGTGTGTCCCAGCAACTTTTGTATTCTGTAGTGAGGAGCAAGGGTATTCTCGAAAGTTAAAAGTGGATTAATATGGGTGTACAACCCTGCAGGCTTTACTCATAGGATGCTGAGATGTGGTACATCACATGAGACAACCTCCAGCATTATCCCTTGGTGCATCTCATTAAGATAATTATTTGAGATGGATTTCCAATATTATTCATGTGAGTCAATAGTTAAAACAAAGAATGAATAATCTACAGAAAAATTATGTATAAAATATATTTTCATATTTTTGCACATTTAAGCTGTACATTGTATCTACTTATGCAAGCTGTAAACTTTTGAAGTATTTCTCACATTCTATGTAAATATGTTTTTCAAAATTTCTCGCTATGTATGAAATTTCATTCGTGTTTTTTGTTTTTTTTAAAGATGAATGGCATGTGAACAGATCAATACAGAGTGTAGGAGAAAAGTGTGATAAAGGTAGCCTTTTCTAACCATTCATTGTAAAAGCTAATGAAGGAAGGTAGTTATTGCAAGAAGGGACAGGGCTGCTGCCAGCAGGGAGCATGAGTCTACTGTCCCTATCAAGGACATTTACTTCCCCCCCCCCCTCCCCAAGTGAAGAAAGTGAAATCTGACAGGGGTGATAAACAAAATAAAAAAACTTTTAGTTGATGTAATTTATTTTTTCCAATTTCAGGCTGCCTATCTGGGTGTCCTGCAAATTTACTGGGATAAGTTCAAAATGCAATAAAATGCCTGAAATATAACACCATCAAACTATGACTGAGTAAAGTTTGAAAATTTAGTAATATATGGAAAAGGGGTAATCTAAGACAGGAAAATTTTGATGCAATTCTGTTTATGTAATTACAGTGACGGATTCAGGGGTGAATAGCCACCCCCTTTTACCCCAGCAAAAAATATATCTCTTAGCCTATTTGGTTTAACACTTCATGTGATTTGGTAATACGAAATGCAAGGTAACTTTTTTCAGTCAAGATGCCCTCTATTTTTATTTCCTATTATGCCAGGAGAATACCCTCTCCAAATCTACCCCTACCTGGTAGGACACTCCTCTGACCAACCCCAGAGGAGTAGGAAGCAGGGACAGAATTGACCCCTGGGAGGATTTCACATTCACCTGCATGGTTGGAGGTAAAATTGTTTTAAAAAATTAAGAGACAGTTTTTTAAATTATTAGAAGTTATCAACATTTCCCAAAAATTGAAGAGAATTTCCCAACAATTGGCAAAAATTCCTTCAATTGTGCAAAATTTTAAAAAAATTGAAGGAAATCCCTCCTCTCCCCTAAAAACAGTTCATGAAAATGAAGAAAATTGTGCAAAAAGAAGATAATGTTCCAAAATTGCAGAAGAAAAAAAGAAAAAAAAAAATGAAAGAAATTTCCAAAATTCAAAGGACATTTCCTGGAATTTATAGATTTCCCGATTAGCAAGTTGAAAGATTAGCAAGGTGATAGAAATGTAATTTACCAGTGCAATTTTTCTGCTTATAATGGAATTTTTTTTCGTTTCTCCCTTCTCCCAGAAAGGGGACCCTTCCTAACCTTCCTATGCCCCTGGCCACCACCCTTTCTTGAATCCTGGATCCTCCACTGAATTATGATGCTAATGGTGGCAAACGATTAAAACCAAAATGGTGTTTAACACCAGGAATGTTTTCACACAAGTCATTGGTGATTACTGTGGTGGGGATGATGATGTACAGTATCATGCAAGCCATCAAGCCATACCTTTTGGAGGAAGAAGAGGGGGAGGGTAAGACTCTCTTTACAAATGAAACAAAACTTGGATTTTACCAATGTATAACCGGTATGGATCTTCAATTAATTATTCATATTACATAAAACAGCTTCTATTTTCAAAATGGATTTTCTATTGTCAAAATGGACTGGAATAAAGCCTTCACATTACCATTATACTCCTTTTTGGTAGTAAATAAACTCTGTACCAGAATAGCTAACAGAATTTATGCTTGCTATTCTGGTACATAGTTTATCAGGTACCAAAATAAGGAGTATTATGGTAATGTGAAGGCTTTATTCCAGTCCATTTTGACAATATAAATCCATTTTGAAAATAGAAGCGGTTATAAGGTGATCAAATTTTTCCAGTAACCTAAGCTTTGATAAGAGTATTTTTGTAAATAATTTTGTCGTTTTCATTCCGCTCATCCATCATGTGCCTTAAATAATTTCAAAGATAATATGCAGAGGTGGAATTCTAGATCAGGTTTATTACAATTTTGGTGAAATCACAGTGGTTCATGGATAAGTTGTTTTGGGATATCCAGATGGTTATCGATGCTATAAATATATGCATCTGGTCTCAGACACCCGATTCACAGCACTATACAATTACAACTAAAAGCTACCGCTATTGTTCCCCCTTTTGTGGCTCATGTATCGCGACACGTATTCACTTCTTTTTTGGGAATCTACCAGGCAAGCTGTAGACCGTAAAGATCTCTGAATTTCACGGCTGAAATCCTTGGTCCTTTATTCGCAAAAGTCTCACATCTTTTTCCAAAGAACTGCTTCCTTGCTACCTAGCCACATGTTTGAGGTGTTTTGGAACCTTTTTCTAAGGAAATACAGGTACTATATAAGGTCACTTGTCTTGGCCGCCCATCTATTTTGGTGTTGGGCGGACGTCAGTGTGTAGCTTGCACAGACAAGATTCAGACTCGTTTTAGTCAACATAATGCTTATTCTATTACGAGTCTATCATATTACAGAGTTTTTATCCCCTGGTGTGCCTTTGGGACACCTCCCAATGAGTTTTCAAGTCCTATTTCTTGTAGCTTTTCTCTCACAAACGAGGCCTAAGCCTAAGGATTACTGTGTATCTCCTAAGTCATCCCGCCCCTCATCTGGGTGCTTCCAAGGGTGACCACAGTTTGACCTGTAACAGCTGTTCCAGGAAATTCCTGAGCCTTAAAGAGATACCCTGCTAGCTTAGCGTAACGTCTTTTCGAGTTAGTTGTTCCGGGCCGTAGTATTTTTTGGTAACCCACCCTAAGGGGCCTGTTTATTATGTTCACCAATGTTTATCATAATGTGCCCACATAACTTTTGTGAAGAGAGACTCTCCAGCTACATCAATAGTTCCACGGGAAGACATTTTTGTTTAGTCAATTTCTCGGACTGATGAATATATTTTTTGTGATAAAAGTTTTCTGGACTTTTAGACTTTCTTTTCACTTGGTCGGCCTTCGTACACATCGCAGAGGAACTCGTAACGCTTCGTACAGTAGAATTGTGAGTCGATCAACATTAAGGGGGTTTGTTTTCTGGGCTCTACACGGCTGTGTTTTTGAGTCAGATTACTGCCCATGGAAAGAGAGAGTGAAAGAATAAATTTGGCTTAATCGGCGGAGTACAGTTTGAAGGGCGTCTTGGCTGACAGTCCCTGCTTACCATTCTCAGTACCACTACCGCTTATCCCGTGGGTGGATGATCTGTGTGGGGGTGAGGTGTTAGTTTTAGTCTTCAATCCATAGTTGGACGTTTACTTTCTGTACCCATTTACGGCTCCGTGCACGGCCTCACATAATTTCCTTTACCGTTAACGGCTCCTACACAGACTCCTAGTGATGGCTTCCCAGCTGTAGAGTGAAAATTTCTGTGGCCATTTACGGCAGTTCTCGGCCGTAGGGTAACTTGATCATCCCCCTAACGGCCATGGCCATAAGGGCTCCATAACTCAGATAATCTTTGTTAACGGTTGTTGACGGCCATCAATGGCTGGCTATATAGCCACTTGGGGACTTGTATCTCTTCCACGGCCGTCAATGGCTCCATATCCGCTCAAAGCTTAGCGTAGCTTAGCGATGCCATCAAGGCAATACTTTTCCATTGGTCATAGACTTGAGCAGCCATAGTACCATATGCGGGACCACAAAACACAAGCCCGGCCCAGGAAAGTAAAGTTTTTCACCGTTGTACTAATCATTCAATCCAAAGGGACCATGAGTAAGCTCTGATGCCAGACGTTGGCACTCATTGAGTTGCCCCTAGCACACAACACTGCACAGTGTCAGCAGTTTGTGAAGCACAGAGCGGAGGATGCGCACACTGACTGCTACCCACAGGGTATCGGACGGGTGCTTTTTTTATTGCCACCCCCAGTGAGCACCCTCCTTCAGGGAGCAGGGTCTCAAAGCTGCTAGATTTTCTGCATTTAGAGATACTCCTTGCCATGAGCAATCCCCAAGCTAATGCCATAAGACCCACTTAAGACCCACTTTGCAGTGACTCCCCAAAAAAAAAAACCCCAGTAAGTTCCCCTGACTACTACCTTACCCATAGATAGGGTAAGGCATTGGGGGCAGAAGCCCTTCCAAGAGACTGGACTGCCTACTCCAAGGTTTGGTCCAAAGGCCTGTGGGCGACTTCGGTCGATCTCTCAGATACCTACCCGCCCCTGCCAGCCACAGACATTTCCTCACCTTCCATGTTTGAGGGAACCCTTTTACATGTTCAAGGCTCTCTTTCCCCTTCGGTTTTTCGACCGCATCCCTGGTATTTACCAGGATGACAGCTTGTGGCGGCCTACCTGCACAAGCGGGGATCACCATTTTTGCCTATCTGGACTATTGGCTCATTGTCGCACAAACGACTTACTGCTAGTGGCCAGACACATGGACAACACCATCTCTGTAGCCCATAGTCTGGGTTGGTTGATCAACCACTTTGACTCGGACCCCGACCTTTTTAGGAGCAACCCTGGATTTCTCCAAGGGCCTGATCATTTCAACCCCGACAAGGCTCTTCGCCGTGCAGGCAGGGGCAAATCTTCTCCTATCTAGCCCATCCTCACTAATAGGGGCATGGCTGGTTTTCCTAGGATACCTAGCCAGTCTGGTTGACATCGTCTCCAGGTGCAGGTTCCGCATGAGGGATCCCCAGTTTCACCTGGGACGTTTTATCCCATCAGAGAGGGACCTGGTCTCCCCAGTCCCTTTCTCCCCGGACCACACCTGCGGTAGTGGTGTGACTAATGCCACGTTACACAGGGAGCGGAGTTCCCCCCCCCCCTGCCTTATTCTTGTGGGCTGGGGAGTGCATTTAGACCACTACCTGGCTGGCAGGGTCTGTTCGGGGTGTCACCAGCACATAAACCTGCTCGAACTGGAGGCAGTACGATGGGCCCTATTACACTTTTTGCCATACGTCAGGGACAGGACAGTCTGCACAGACAACACCACAGTAGTGGCGTATGTCAACAAACACGGTGGTACGAGATCCAGAACACTCTGGCTACACACCAAATCCTTACTGAACTGGTGCGAGGCACACAACGTCACGCAGGTGGACCTCCTATCATGCCTGCAGGGGGTGCTCATGGAGTGCTTGCTTCACCCTTAGGTGGCCGAGACCATTTAGTCGACCTTCGGTCACCTGGACATGTTTGCCTCTCTAACCAACAACAAGTTACCAACCTCGCACCCCAGGGTGTGGCAGGTCGACACAATAATCAGGGTGTGGCGGGTCGAAACAATAAGCAGGGTGTGGCGGGTCGACACAATAAGCAGGGTGTGAGGGGACGACACAATAAGCAGGGTGTGGCGGGTCGACACAATAAGCAGGGTGTGGCGGGTCGACACAATAAGCAGGGTGTGAGGGGACGACACACTAAGCAGGGTGTGAGGGGACGACACACTAAGCAGGGTGTGGCGGGTCGACACAATAAGCAGGGTGTGGCGGGTCGACACAATAACCAGGGTGTGGCGGGTCGACTCAATAACCAGGGTGTGGCGAGTCGACACAATAACCAGGGTGTGGCGGGTCGACACAATAAATAGGGTGTGGCGGGTTGACACAAAATCTTTTCGATGGGATGGCTTTGTAGGCTACGCCTTTCCACCGTTTGCTTTTGTCCATTTGCTTTCGCCCGAGTGCTGGGCAAAGTGGAGTGAGACCTATATTAGTTTCTACTTTTGGTAGCAGCACCTGACTGGCCAGGATACGTACCCATACCTGCTGAGACTAGTAGTGAGCTCCCAAATTGCACATATCTGGTATCCATGCCGGACGAGCTCAACTACAATCCCGGGGCGCTACATTGAACTCTGCGACTCCTGTAGGCAATCTCCCTCTCATCTCTTTCAAACTTTTCAGACACGAAAGAGGACAGGGTCTGGTGCCTAGTTCGTTGTCTGAAATATTATATATTTAGCGTGATTCTAAAGCATTTTTCGTATCTCTACAAAAATAAGATCGCGCAGTGTCATGGGACACCTTTTCGCTTTGGGTTGTGCAGGCAAAGGCAATCATGTTTAACTTCGCGGCCCTGCTTGGTTGTGAGCGTGGACTAGCCGCATCCAGGGGTGATTATTAAGAGATGAAAACAACCATTGCTGCCAACCTAGCGCATGTTTTGTGCACTTTGTGAAGAAGAGACTTGTTTTCCATATACAGTATCATGTGACATTGTTTGTTTATTTTTGAGCTGATTCCATTTGTTTTTAGGTGCAGTCAGCAGCAACCCATCGCTTTTGAACAAAATTTGGCTTTTTCCTATGTAATCTACAATTTATTTATAACACTAGTAAAAATATGTTTGATACTGTCATCCATACTGGCTCACATTTGTTTTTGTGAAATTGAAAATGATGGGTTTATAGGCAGTCTACTTATAAGACAACTGATGCACACTTGAAATGTACAAATACTGACCTTTGTTAAAAAAAAAAAAAAAAACTTTTTAGTTTTATATGAAAAGTGTAATTTCAGAACAATGTAAAGGAATATGCTCTGTGCTCAGTGAATTGGATCGAAATTTTCTTGATGGTATAAGAAAATTGTGATGCTTAATCAATTTCTTTAAATATGTGTAATAAATCTATAGCTATGCAATTTAAATGTGTTTTTTTAATTTGTTTTATGTAAAGGAAAAATTACTGTCAATACTTCACATATACATTAAAACTGTTTTATTGGTCACATTTTTTAATCGCTACAGACGAAAAAAAAAGTGATTGTATACTGTCCTTGTGGTCCTGCTTTGTTATGTAATAAAGAATAGAATTATCTTAATCAAAGCAGCAAATCCCATGAAGTGGGGGAGCCAAGGACTGGTGGTGAAAGGCATTTACTTAGATGGAGCACTTCCCCCACCCTTATGAAGCCCAATATTTTTACTAACGTTATCAATTTGAGCATATTATGGCCAACATATCCCCAGGGAATTATGGTCTGGGACCTTTGGGTATACTGAAACAACCCATTTTGCCTAATATCATTTTCATTTTATCCCACAACGTTTGGCTTCAATAAGCATAAAAATGAGGCAATCTGTGAAGTTCTTACTCTATTTATAAGTGCTAAAGTTGCAACTTTGCCTAAATGCGTTTTAAGCAAGACAGATATTCTTGTTTTAGTTTTTTTTTTTTTACATTTTGAATTAAATTTTAGTTCATGAATGTTCGCACTTGAACACTGCTTGAAGGTTAAATATAAAAAAAAGTTTAGGAAAAGTAGCCTATGAAAATTGTTGTGACAGAATCAAGGCTAATTATTTTGAGTGTCAAAGAAAAATTGAAAAAAAGTTACAACTTTCTTTCAGTAAGTTACAAGGAAGCAAATGCTTTTGAATAATTGTACAATTTTATTATTTTGTGTAAGTGCAAACGAAGATACAAATTTTGTTAATAAACCATAGTCCTGCTTTAAATGCAAGTGCTTTTCAATTTTGTGGAACTTGATGAAAAACTTGTCTTACCAACCATGCCCCAATCCCTTTTACTTCACTATTCACACTTTATTATTTGAAAATTCATTTGGTGCACAAAACTGCACTCTTGCCTTGTCTAGTAGCAGAAGTGTCACACAAATGGAATTGTGTATGTCGGGCGTTCTTTCACAAAGTAGCGGAGTCTGTAGGTCAATTCCCTTTATGAAACTGAACCGTCTCAAAAAGCTGGATTTTCACTCATTTTATTTTCTTGATTTCAACCAATTCAAATTTGTTTCAATTCATTTGATAAGTGATTCATTTGATTAAAACAACAAAAAACATGTAAAATACATATACGTGTATAAGTGAATGAACATTAAATGGAAAGGTTTAAGAGACATCACAAACATAGAAATACATTTTTCTATTTTTAACTTGTCAAAATAGTCTCCAGGATTTAAGTACAAAGGTATTTCCCAACATGAGAGTAAAAGACATTTTCAAAAAACCATGTGAGAATGGATGCTATCATAATGGATGCTAATCTTTCATTCATTCACTCACTCACTCACCTGGGTGGCCCAATTAAGTTGGGGCCCTGGGTTCCAACAAAAATTAACAAAATGGTAGAAGAAATAAAAACATGGATAAGACCAGACGATCAAAAGTATAAAATGACAAGAGTTAAGAACATGGTTAAAAATAGATAATATTAAAAAAAGTAGAAAGTTTTAGGTATAAAACATTAAAAAAAGTTTTTTTAAAAAACCCATAAAATGGCAGGAAACCGACAATTTTATCTATCAGAAACTTCCTTTTGCTTGTTTTAGAGACCTTTTAAATGTTTTAACTGATAAACGTTCTTTAATTTTATTATCAACATTATTCCATAATGTAATTACTCTCAAGGTAAATGCTTTTGTAATATTCGGTGCGACAGGCATCTTCATGTGGTTGTGGTTAGCTTGACGTGTGTAATGTGAATGGACGTCTTTAATTTGTATCAATTTATCTTTTAGGTATGGCGGTGAAATCTCATTTAGGATTTTGTACATCATGACGCAATTAATAATAAAGAAATTGTCTCTCACTTTTTTTTAAACCCCTTACTGCCTTCCATAACTTCTATCCCACAAAGCCTACTTTTACCACCATCAACTAAGTCGGTGTAAGTTTGATTTATTGCAGATCCTTTTCTGCTAGAAGGCACCTCTGTTTCTCTTGTACCAGCTTTTCTTCTGCATCATCTAATTCTGCAACAAGATGTTGTCTGTATAATTGGATATTTTCAGTATTACTGTACTTCATTGGCTGATTGTTCCAAATTTTATCCAGCCTTCTCTCGCTCGAAGGCCTGAATACTTAGCGATTCAATAACATCACATGGTAAATTGTTCCAAAAGTCTACCACCCAAAAAGAAAAAAAATATTCTTCCTGATAAAATTTAACTTTGGTTTTCTCTTGATTTATGAAAAATCTAGCTACAATAAATGAAAATATCGTGGCAGAGTTATCCAATTATCACAATTTGGCATAATTGTTTTCTTGAATAATTACGCTTAAAAATACAGTTTTGAAATAGTTAAAATTTTGAGCTGATTTTTACGCGATATTTTCATGATACTGAAAATATTTTCGTTAACAATCCAACAGATATCGTCCTTGTTTCATTAGATTAACAAAACAAATTGAAAGTAAAATGTTACGCATTTCTATCAAAATGACCCATACTGCCATGACAAAGGAAGCTATAGAAAAGACAACGGCCACTATAGATCACTTACAAAGGTTCGAGAGAGTAGGTATTGCGATCATATCATCATTTACCTTTCAAATATCTTTACACACTTCTTAACACACTTAGCTGCGGTAAAAGCTGTCTTTAAATATATTTAAGCTTTAGGATAATCAAAAGTGGTACACCTAACCCCGGAAATTGCTAGATAGTGCAATAACCTATAGCAACGGTCTTACTTTCATTTCTGAGGCTGTTAGGCCGTAATCATTGCCGGGTAGGCTGCTCCAATAAACGAGGTTGGCTGATGCAGCACCCCGATAGACACCATTAAGGCTATATCCACAAGTAGAGGTGAACCACCAAGCACTCTGGCGATGTAAAGCACAATTAAGACTTGCATGGGCATCATTGTCTCGATCACGAGTTGTAAAATTCATGTTCTTGTAACTTGTAAGTCCATTACCTGAAATAGAATAAAATAAGTTCAAAGCACTTCTTCAAATATATATATATATATATATATATATATATATATATATATATATATATATATATATATATATATATATATATATATATATATATATATATATATATATATATATATATATATATATATATATATATATATATATATATATATATGTATTCTCTCTCTCGTTTAAAAGTGCTTTTTTTCAGAGGAAAATTGTTTTCAGAGAAGGAACGTTCCCCTTCAAACATTTAAAGCCTTTCCCTATTAAACTATGCCTGTTCTTTTTATTGAAAAAGTAATACAAATATTTCCCAAAAGAAACCCAAATTGTGAAATTGTACGTGCTTCGTGTGCATTTTATTTATCTAAAGACAACGATGGGAGCGAAACAACGCTATAATTGACATTTCCTACTGAAAAAGAATTCACCTCATTTGCCTGCCTTCATTTTTCCTGCTTACAATTTGTAAAATATCTTAAAAATTGGACCATTATAGATGCACCCTAAATTTTATGACATGATTAGTGGGGCATCTTTAAAAGAGGGCCTAGGGCAAAACTAACGATATGGACCCTTGTCATAGACTGAGGTGCCAATCCCAACCAGTGGCATAGTGCGGAGGCTCCTTGTGAGGCCCCTTCATTTGAAATGAATAACTGACTGCACGGGGGTTAGAGGGGCTGCTTCGGCGAAATTAGCACCCTTCATGTCGTATTTTACTCTTTCACCTTCCCGGTTGCATGCTTTCCTTCTTGGATGGGAGGCTACATTTTTGTAGCCTCCGATACCTTTCCTTTTAGAAAATTTGGAAAAATCAAACAAATGTTGGCATTATTTCCCGAAAATTTAAAAAAATTCCTTAAGCACCAAGTTTCTCAAAAAGTTTCTGAAAATGAGCAAATTTCTCGAAAATTAAAGAAAATTTCCAGAAAACTACAGAAAATTGCCCGCAGTAAGAGGAAATTTTTCGAATAATGAAAGAGACTTCACGAAAAGTGAAGAATTCCCTCAAAATTGAAGACTTTTTTTAAAATTGAGGGAGATTTCCCGATTGGTAGCAACGTTTGATCAGTTATTCCTCTTGTAACCGGGAAATTTTGAGTGTTCTTTTGCCTCCTGAGAGATGTACCTTTCTATGCCTATCTGGCGAGGAGGTAAAGGCCTATTTGAAAATTATTGTGGCCATATATCCCGACGTAGGAGGCCATGCACATGCACTAAGCTTGGAAGTGTGGCCTTTATGTTCAGCCCCCTCTCCCCACCCCACCCCACACACACACTTCCAGAATTACTCCGCGATCTCTGATTAGAGGCACCAATTTTTATTTCCATTCGTGCTTTTGCTCCTTATTCATTCTATTGACAATAGGCAGACGAAGGCCCCAACCAAACACGAATGCCCCTTCTCAATTAAAACACCGAACAATACATTTTCAGACTAGAGATTCAATTCAAAAGTGAAGCACCTGCCAGCCTGCTCAATGATTATTCAATCTCATACTAGGGTCCTATCAAAAATAATTGGAGCCTATTTGAGGGACCCTTCTGCTCAATGCAAAACCAAAATACGTGCATTCTTAAACTCAAACCTTCTCCAAAAATAAGGGGCCCCTAGGCTACCCAATGAAAACTAAACGCACCAAATTCCAGACTAGCGCCAGATTGATATGAAAACAGCATTACGCGATGAAAAAAAATAAAAAATACATTCATTCTCAGCTCAGAACAGAGCCCCAATGAAGAGATGAAAAATGACGGCCAAGAAAAAACCCAGAACATATTCATTTTCATTCTGTCTTTGTCTCTTTCTTTCCTCTCCCCGGTCTTTTCCTCTCTCTTTCTGTTGTTGTGAGACCCCTTGGGGTCAGACATGTCAGAGGCCACTGTTCCGCCGAGGTAGAGCCTCACGGCGTTACGCCACTGCTACCAACCTTCTTTGCAAAGTTAAAAAAGTACCCCTTTACAGAGATAAAAGTAGCTAAGAGTGTTCTTTTAAAAATGAAAACAAAGTTTCCCTAATTATAACTGAAATTTGTATTGACTGATTAAAGAAATTAACACAAACAAGCTACATGTGAAAACTATACTCAAATTTCAATAGCGGGCACCTTTAATTTGGGTCCGGGAAAACAACTTCTAATGGAGGCTCTTGCCACTCATCTCATTGAAGACTCAATTTGCGCTATCTTGTCAAACATGTACTGATATACTGAGTTTAATTTGTTGTATGCCAGCGAGAAATTATGGAAATTCCCCTTGGTTACCTTTCATATTGTTTGGGAAATCAAATATTCCGAATCATGATCGATATTAATTGACTTATATCCGATTTTAAGACTATAATCTATAAAATTCCAAATATTCCCAGATCTTGGGAGAAATTTTTCATTTTGTTGCCGAATTTTGGTCCTATCTTGATCTAAATAAACTTGACACATATTCATCGCTTCAATGTTTTTTTTCTTTTCTTTTAAAGATCTTGCCAGTAACTTTCAGACCAATCAAAATTTAGATATATATTCCGGTGTGTGGGAGAGAGCATACTTGCCCCTAAAGCTATAATACATGGTTTCAAAATAAACTACTTGTAACTGTAAAATGCCCCTAAAATCCTTAATGAAAGTTCTTATAAATTCAGTACAAATAATACGTGTGCACGTTCTTTTAATGTCACAATTTTGACGATCAAGGTATTTTGTCTTGTCACAATGATTTAAGGAACGGCGCTTTAAATTGATTAGGGATTGCTAGAAATTGAATAACATGACCTGATGATCGTGCAGTAAATCCAATTTTTGATGGGAAAGATATTAAAATTCATCAATAGTTCAGTGGTGGAGTTAATGTTCAATTCTCATCCACAATTATTGACAAATCAATATAAAGTAAACAAATAATATTCAAAAAATGATCTCGCATCATATGTTCATAATGCATGCGCATCAGCGACACTCCAAAGAGCTTAAGCTTCGGGGTAAACCAATTTTATCTATAGAATGCATATTATGGAACAGAGAATTAGGGAGGGGCAGGAGAAAGTAAGACACACCAATATTGCCGTGGTGCCACAGGGACACGTGACACCCCCTCCACCTTACCCCTACTTCTCTCAAAAGCTTAAAGAGTGCCTTTTTCTTAGAGAGAAAAAACGAGCCCTTTTCAAATTTCAGTGTGAAAAGTGCCCTTGTGAACTTTTCAAATGGGATTAGGGGCAGTGTTTAGAGAAGAAACATGCTTTCAAACATTGAAGAAGAAAAAAAATCCCTTCAATAGTTCAGGGACTATATATATAAATAATTTTTTTCATTAAAGAAAACAACAAAAATATCGAACTAAAAAAACTCAAATTGTTCAATTTTTGAATTTCCCTAAATATAACATTGTCCTTTTTCTTTACCTAAAACCTTCGCATGCGCATATACCTTCATACCTTTTGTTTTCTTAGCTTATAATTGGTCAAATCTTTTGAAAATATCACTGTTCTAGAGTGTGGGAGTCACCCCCAAATTACATTAGTGGGGCATTTTTGAAATGGGCCATTTTTGAAATGGGCTATGCATGCAGGACAAAGCTTATCTTACTGTATTATAATAGCTATAACAGTAATATTAGTAATAATAATAATAATAATAATAATAATAATAATAATAATAATAATAATAATAATAATAATAATAATAATAATAATAATAATAATAATAATAATAATAATAATAATAATAATAATAATAATAATAATAATAATAATAATAATAATAATAATAATAATAATAATAATAATAATAATAATAATAATAATAATAATAATAATAATAATAATAATAATAATAATAATAATAATAATAATAATAATAATAATAATAATAATAATAATAATAATAATAATAATAATAATAATAATAATAATAATAATAATAATAATAATAATAATAATAATAATAATAATAATAATAATAATAATAATAATAATAGTAATAATAATAGTAATAATAATAATAATAATAATAATAATAATAATAATAAGTAATAATAGGTGCTATTTATATAGTGCTCACTTCTACTTATTTAGTACTTACCATAATCAGTGGTACTTTACAATCAAAATAAAAAGCAACTTAGCCAAGCGGAGTAAATATATCAATGCTAATTGAAAAAGGTGAGCTTTTTTGTATTTGTATTATGTGAAACTGGGCCATTGTCATACACTGACGTGCCCTCTCCCATCTTTGTAACTTGAGTTCAAAAGATGCCTTTTTATAGAGATGAAAAAGTTTTATTTCAAATCTAAATGACACGTTCCCTTATTACAACGGATTTTATTCTTTTATATATTAACAGATTGGAGAAAGTAACACAAACATCAACGGTAAGCTACCCAAATTGTATCATACTGAGGCGCCTTTAATTTGGGCCCCAGTAAAAAACAACGGGGACCCTTGCCACTGACTCACTGAAGATTGGGTGTGAAATTGGGCTATCTTGTCTAATTTATTCTGATAGACCGAGTTACATGTATTCTCAGCAATAAAATGATGCTTCCTGAACCCATTTTCACACTATTTTAGGCATTAAATATTCCGATTCATGACCAATACTTTCTTTCTAAAGCAAATTTTAAAAGCCGCTTTAAATTTTAGGAAACTAAGAAAAAATGTTGAATAACTACTTCAATATCTTGTTAGATTAAAGGAAAGGTATCGTCCCATAAATAAATTCAGAAGCTAACGCCGCCATGATGGTAACGTCATTTCCGGTTTTCAATTTTCTTTTTTGATTGTGAGAAAGCTGATGGGCTATCGATAACACATGAAGGCCCCTTTGTTCGAAGGTCCCTTTGTTTGTGAGATCGATAACATCGCGGATTTCTCACGATCAATAGGGAAAATTGAAAACCGTAAGTGACGTTACCAGCACGGCAGCGTTCACTTCTCAATGTATTCATGGGACCCATACCTTTCCCTATGAAAAACTATTTAAGTTTCTTATTTGTGCATTTAGTTAACTGGAGAAGACCGTAAGGGCCGCAAGCCGTGTTGTTGGTGTCTGAAGTCTTGTCTCTCATCTCTACAATAACATGATGCACCAAAAAATAACTAAAACATTGAATGGCAACACACATCCGCTCTTCCCACTATATATTTTCCGCCGTTCACGGAAAAGACTTCGTATGCCACGGTCCAAGCATAACAAATTCAGGTTTTTATTTGTACCCAACTCTATTTCCCTGTTCAACTGTGCTTTTGTATTTTTGGTCAAATTTATATAAATTTTTTGTTATACATATAGGCCCAGGCCTATATACATTTGTTTGCATCTTTTAGACGTTATTGTTTTTTACCATTTAATCATATTTACCGAAAATCCTATTTTTCTTAATTTATTGTTTTTATATAACTTTCGTAGAACTTTTATGTAACATTTATATTTATAACTTTTATATTTATATATTTTAAAATATTTGTGTACGTTTTGCTGCAGGGCGACAAATTTCCATCTTTTGTTGTGGACGAAATTCTAACTGCTGAGGAAAGTGTGCTGGTGAATGTTAGCTCCCTAATTCTAGCTTTCTCAACCATGTTAATACATTTAAAAGACTATCAATTTTGACCTTTTCACTATCTAAATTTGGTTTTGTGTTTAAAATTTATTCAGGTTGTAAATCATACCTAGTAAGCTGATCCAGTATTACTACTTTCCTGACATATCCAATAGTTAAGCCAGTGTGTACATTACAGGGTACTGTGTGTGTACATTACAGGGTACTGTGTGTGTACATTACAGGGTACTGTGTGTGTACATTACTGGGAACATACTGTTTGCAATACTTTTCACACATAGTTCGTACGCACACGCCACTCTTCGAAAAATTTGCGGTCAGACATTGGAAAATGCTATCAAAAATGTCTAGGTAAGGAAAACAGGAAACGATTGTTTTTGTCCTATGGAAAAAGGTATAACGATGAATGAACAGAGATGTTTTTCAGGGGAAGACATATGGTTAAGTAGGGAGCACAAGTTATGGGTGGGCAAATCCCTAATCCTCTACTTGGTTTGTTAAAAAAAGAAGCATATATTCCTACAGTTATAAATGATAATACTGATGCTAATATTGGGCGCTTAAAGGAATTCATGGTATACGAACGTGTAGAGACAACATTAGCTTTAATTGCTTTAACTTCTATTTTATCAAAATCGGTTAAACCCTTACCATTTTACAGTATTTCTAAATCTCAGACATCAATTTGCATATTTTGTAAATCCTTCGTTTTTTGAATTCGAACATTATTCTTGAAAGTGGTACAGCATATTCAGACCAGAACTTTTTTAAGTCTTTGGCCTGCTCCCAATAAAATTATAACAGGAATAGACTTTCCCATCATTTTCAGTGACTAAAGACTTCGGAAAGAAATTTGAAGAGCTTTATTAACTGATAAAGGTCTTTATTAAATGTTAAAGGTCTTTATTTAATGATAAAGGTCTTTATTAAATGATAAAGGTCTTTATTAAATGATAAAAAACAATATAAACTGATTTGCTTTAAAAGTTTTTAAAAACTATGAAAGTAGTAAGAAATTTAATCAAAAATGGTTAAAAGTTTCTTTTTACAGCCTTTTGAATTTTCATGCATAAAAATGCATTTTTGTTACTTAAAATGTTTAAGTTCTTATCAAGCTTTGATCAGCCACAACTTGAAAACTGAAAATGCTATTTAAAAAAAATAAAAAATGACCTGTTCAGATTTTTGGTAATGTAGAATTGCTCTGGGAGAGCCAAGCGTTTTCCCAGCATGATATATACTATCATTCGTAAGAGAAAATCAAGTTGAAAATGACGATACATTTCTTTAGAGAGGGGACCCAGTCGGTAATTTTATGACCATACGCAATACATAAATGTAGCCCACTCCCCCCATCCCTTATATATACGGCCATGGAAATGTGTAAATGACACAACAAGAGACCTTTTTTGATAACATTTGGCATATTATTGGGAGCCTTGGCCCCTGCTCCCCCCCCCTTCCCACTCCCTTCCTCCGGCTCCACTGACCCTAAACGACTGTCCGAAAACTTTCATGGCAAT
>JAIGNY010000010.1:0-7500 GCA_020152595.1 Chiridota heheva | reverse complement strand
GTATTTAGCGAAGTAATGGCTTCCGCCACTATTTGTGAGTTCGATCCTGAGCTCGTAAGTTCTCTGTCCAGTCAGATGAAAGATCTTTTCGTTTCCAAGCCAAAATTCAGACCCAAGCAGACCAAAGCCATTCTTGTAGTCGATCCAATCCCGATTGAAATCAATAGTACCGTCGACCCTTTTCTGAATGACCTGTGACATTGAAATATATTATTAAATATATTATGTGAATTTATTGAGGGGTGAAGTCGACCATTGAAATGGGGCCAAGGGGAAAATGGGCAGATGAATTACAATATTTTCGACTTTTTTTAATCAAAATAGCACTCCAGTTACACTGTTTGGATGCTAAATTTAATTGAAGAGCAAAACGACTATAACCTCAGAACTGCAGAATATGGACGGTTTTTCATATTTTCTGGGCCTTTTAACCTTATGCACCCGATTCGCAAAGCAGGAACAGTAAATACTGTAAATGGTCAATTTCCGTGCATCAATAAATACTGGCTTGTGTTATAACATGGTAACATGTGTAACGACCATTGTCAGCCGACGAATAAACCATTGACTACACTGACAGAAGAGATTACTTTCGGTTGATGTTATTAAAAGTCTATTGAAGGGGGTACGGTGCTAAACGTTGTACTGACGCGACCTCAAGAACCAGATTAAGTGCTGGGCATTCCGAAAGGGAAAAGGGGGAGGAGGGGGGTCATTTAACATCGGTCTCAAAAGCAATCTGCAGTGCCGTCGGAACGTGTTTGATATTGGTGGCTGAATGAATATTTGCTCAGCTTCAGCGTCAGCGTTATCGGAGACTTCCGGTGCAGGTCAGTGTGCCTGCCTAAAGGGCTCTGGTGGGGTCCAGAAGAGAAGCCCCCGGAAGCTGGTGCCTTGTTTCTTCTTCTTCTTTTTTCGACCTGCTGGATATACACCTGCGGTTTGTGTCAATTAAGGAAAAAGCTAGAATTAAATATGTAAAGGCAATAATAAATACATTTTCGAAGGGCAGACTTGCCATTGGGCCTATGCACCTGTTCACCCAAGACAGACTGACAGATGTATTATTTGTATTATTTTATTGAGATGCACTGCGACATCATTTGGAGTGTCGGGCAGAACGAGAAGGGCGACCTACCCTAACTATAGTCTATTGTAAAAGGTTGAAAAGGTTAACACGCAATAAACTAGAACCGTCATTGTTCGCATGCCCATGCAAATTGACACCCATATCATATGACCCGGCCAATTATAAAAAATGGCATCTCACACTAAGTCCCATATGGCATCCCATGTACCACATGGCATCCCACCCCATGTCACACATGGCATCCTACCCCATGTCCCACATGGCATCCCACCCCATGTCCCACATGGCATCCCACCCTATGTCCCACATGGCATTCCACCATATCTCCCACATGGCATCCCACCGCATGCCCCAAATGATGTCCCACGTGGCATTCCATCATATGTCCCATATGGCATCCCATCCTATGACTAACATGACATTCCACCCTATGTCCCACATGGATCACATTCCATGTCTTACATGGCATTCCACCATATCTCCCACATGGCATTCCACCATACAGTGTCTCACATGACATTCCACCATATGACCGACATGACATCCCACGCTATGACCCACATGGATCCCATCCTACATATATATCCCACATTAATCCAACCGTATGTACCACATGACATCCCTCCCTATGTCCCACATGGCATCCCTCCATGTGTCCCGCATCATCCATATGTCCCGCATCAGTGGCTTCCCACCCGATGTTCCACATGGCATCCCACCATATGTTCCACATGGTATCCCTCCCAATGTCCCAATGACATCCTACTTTATGTCCCACATGGCATCACATCCCATGTCCACATGGCCTGCTACCCTATGTCCCACGTAGCCCCCTACCCTATGTCTCGCATAGCATCTTACCTTATGTCACACATGGCATCTGAATCGGTTAAGTCGACAAAAATCCTTCAAGAGGACATAAACGCCAACCGATCGTAAAAAGTATGAGTAAAGAATATAAAAAAAAACTAGTTAGCAATACAAGTGTTAGTAAGTTTAGCTTTGAAACAGTTGAGACTTGGTGCATGTACAATGTCTGACGGTAAAGCATTCCAATCCTTTAGTGTGTGAGGGAAGAAAGAGTGTTTATATACATTCTTTTTAGCATAGGGAACCCAGAAATTAAGATCATGATTATTTCTTGTATTAGTTCTGACGGTGGGGATAAGCTTATCTTTATTGATGGCGACAAGATTGTTATTGATTTTGTATAGCATATGTAGCCGGGTTTGCATCTTCTTGTTTAAGCAGGGGCCAATCTAATTTATGAAGTATGTTTTTTACACTAGATTTATGAGAGTAGTCTGTCATACAGAACCTGGCTGCTCTCCTTTGAATAGATTCAAGTTTATCCACATCGCACTGGTGATGGGGCTCCCAGACTGCAGATGCGTACTCAAGTACTGGCCTGACTAAAGCTTTACAAGCAGTGGATTTAACGCCGGTGGGACAGTTTGAGAGGTAACGTTTTATTAGGCCAAGTATAGAGTTAGCTTTCTTAGTTATGTTATGTATATGTTTATCCCATCTAAGTTTATTATCAATTTCAACACCTAGGTATGAGTGGGAGTTGACATGTTTGAGTGGCTGGTTGCATAAGGTATAAACAGGTGATTTAAAGCATTTTTAGAGGAAATTGACAAGATGTAGCATTTAGAGGGGTTAAATTCATTTGCCATTTGTTTTGCCATTGTCCAAGTTTGTTAAGATCATCTTGGAGGATTTGTTGGTCAGAGGGGTTACCAATTGTTCTGTACACAAGGCAGTCATCAGCAAACAGTCTAACTGTGCTGTTTATATTATCAGGGATGGCATTTACATATAAGAGGAAAAGTAATGGACCCAAGACAGTACCTTGTGGTACACCGGATAAAACCTGTTACGAATCAGAGATTTCACCATCACAGACAGCACGCTGGATGCGGTTGTTGAGGAATGATGCAAACCAGGCCAGAAGATTTCTATCAATGCCATAGGCGGAAAGTTTGGATAACAGGCGCTGGTGTGGGACTTTATCAAAGGCTTTTAAGAAGTCAAGAATAGCCATAAAGATGTTACTGTTTTGGTCAATTTGTTTAGAGATATCATTTGTTGTTAAGAGGAGTTGAGTTTCAGTCGATCTTTTTGCACGGAAGCCATGTTGCAAATCAGTTAAGATATTATGCTCATCAAGGAATTTCATCACATGTGAGTGGATTATATGCTCAAGGATTTTACTACAAACGCAGGTGAGGGAAATAGGTCTATAATTAGCTAGGTTTTGTTTATCAATTTTTTTAAAAACGCTACATATGTTTGCTTCTTTCCACTTGTTAGGGATAGTACCATTATCGACAGAGGTTTGAAAGAGATCAGTTAGAATTTCATAGAGGTCATCAGCGTGTGTTTTTAGAAACCATAGTGGTGTTTGATCAGGACCTGAGGCTTTGTTGGGGTCTAGGTTATGCAGTTGCTTTTTGACACCTTCTGGGGTAATTATAAGTTGGTTTATTTTGCTGTTGGTGAGTGGTTTAGTTACAGGGATTTGGGAGGTTTTTTTGTGTGAAAACACTGAAAAACTGGTCATTTAGAATGTTAGCTTTAGTTTTACTGTCACTGCAGAGTTTACCATTATTTAGTAGATCAGACGCACCTACAAAGTTACTTCTTAATCTTTTGATATAGGACCAGAATGCCTTTGGGTTTTCGTTAAGTGTGTTTTTAAGTTTATCACAGATAAAGGTGTTTCTAGCTTCTTTGAGGTTTTTATGGACAGCCTTCCCAAAGCTTTTATAGGTAGTCCAGTCATTGGTTTGTTGATTAGACAGTTTATGTTTTTTCCTGCAGAGACGGCGTTGGATACGGGTAAACCAGGGCAGATTTAGTTTAGTTGAGGTGAATTTGTGAGGCGTATTTTTATCAATAATCAATTTAATTTCCTGCTCAAAGAAATTCCATTTTTCATCAACATCAATGGAGTTATTGAATTGAGTATAATATTGCTGTTTAAATTTGGTCAGGTCTTCTTTTATTCGTTTTATGTTAGCTTTTTTCTTTAAATAGATTTTACGTTTAGCCAACTTTTTACGAGGAGGGAAGATATTTAGGGTCAGTTCAACAATATCATGGTCACTTATACCGGGAATGACATTAGCTGAGGTAACAGCTGGTGAATTGTTAGTAAAAACAAGATCAAGGATGTTGTTATTTCTGGTGGGTGATTGCACCATTTGAGTGAGATTGAATGAATTGGTCACTTCAAGAAGAATTTTGGCTGCTTCGGAGGAAGCGTTTGTTCCTGAAATAATGTTTTGACTCCAGTCAATGTTAGGTTGGTTGAAATCACCAGCAAAAATAACATTGTTTTTGTCAGCATTTTTACCAAGCTTTTGGAGGGATTTTTTCAACTTAAGTAGGTTAGTGAGATCATTGTGACTGGGTTTGTAAAATGTTCGTATATACATGCTCTTTTCCTTAGGAAATTGGAATTTGGTCCAGCTAATTTCACAGTCAGAGTCTAATTTAGTGAGCTCAGTGAAAACCAGGTCATTTTGTATTGCATGTAGTACACCACCATAAGTATTTGAATTTTTATCTTTGCGAACGACTGTATAGTTGTCCGGGAAAATTTCAGCGTTGGTAATTTCGGAATTAAGCCAGGTTTCAGTGCCAATAATGACATCTGGGTCTTTTTCTTTGATAAGACTTTCCACGGAGGCCGTCTTGTTTCGAACACTCTGAAAGTTGATAACAAGAAGTTTTAGAACCTTCATTTTTTCCTTTTTGGGATTTGTTTTTAATTTAACATCGGGACGGTGGTTGGACCCCGAGTTAAGGCCAGAAGAACAATTTTGAAGTGGCTTATATGAGTTAGTACACTTGATGGAATTGTTAGTTGAGAAGAAAGAATCAGAGAAGTTCATGAAGTCACAAGTGTCACACACCCAGGTACAGCTAGAATGCATGGGATCGCTGTATTTTGAGTCGTCAATGCTACAACACTTAGTGTGGATACATAGATCACAATTGTCACACTGTACTGCTTTTTCGGATCTCCTACACTGTAGTCCACACAGGCCACAAGGTGCCAAACATTCCAAACAAAACCAATCATCAGATGATGATGCAAGGGTATTTTAAGCTGCATTACTAATGCCTGCACACTTACTATGAACCCACGAGTCACAATCATCACAACAAATACCTTTCTGGTTAGTTTTGACAGATTTGTTGCATTGTTTGCAAGGATATTTTAGGGAAGGTCCAGGATTGCTTTCAATATCACCAGAAAGGGTATGGAATAAACGTAATTTTCTCCTGCGTGAGTTAAATTTTGACAATTTCCAACTTGATTTGTACAAATGTAATCCGCCCATCGATACAAAAATAAGTTGCAAGTGAGTGATTTGAATAATCACTAGAGCCAAACAAGACATGGTAACCAGTTCCTGGGGTGTTAGAGGCAAATTTGATGCCTGAGATGAATGAGGTTGCGACGAATACAAGGAGTTTAGAGAGTCAGAGACTCGGGAGTATGAGAACAGCACAGGGAAGACGAGGTTGTGAGTGAGAATGAACATGATTAATGGCAAGAAGAATGAATATACTTGACAAACAGGAAATACAGACAGGTAGAGCAAAGAGACACTGTAATACAGAAAAGAATATGAATGGAATGACGTATAGAAAACAAACAATAAACTCACTCAGGTCTCAGGATTAATAATGTTCCGATCACCAAAAAAACAACGTGGAAATGATAAAAATACAAATACTGTGTTAGGCTATATAACATTAAATTCACAATCGTTACGCAAAAATAACAAACATAAAAACTGCATCAAATAATAACAAAAATAAATAGACAGGCAATGAATAAGCACGAATAATCTGCAGAAACGTAAAACAATGATATATATTCAAGTGGTGTAAAAGAAATCCACACTTAAGAGGTAAAATATCCAATAAATAAATCTGGTTGTGAAAAATACGTCTGCACTCAACTTTGTACGCTCAACGCTCCCAACCTATGTCACACTATGTGTTACTCGTGGCATTCCACTCTGTCCCACATGGCATTCTACCCTGTTTCACATGGCATCCCACCCCATGGCCCACATGGCATCCCACCCCATGACCCACATGGCATTCCACCCCATGTCCCACATGACATCCCATATGCCATAAGAAGTCTCATCCTTAGTATCACAGTCCCTGATTGAGCATACTTTGTATGAAAGTGTCAGTTCATATAATAACTTATAGGCAAACGACTTGTTAAAATGGGGTGGGACGCCATGTCCCACATGAACTTCCCATATTATCACATGTCCCACATGACATTCCATCTCATGGCATTCCACCCTATGTCCTGCTTGGCATTCCGCCACATATCCTACATGACATTCCACCCTGTTTCACATGGCATCACCCCATGTCCCACATGGCATCCCACATGGCATCCCACATAGCATCCCACATGACATCCCATTCTATGTCTCACATGACGTCCCATAGGCTCCAAAAAAAGTCTCATCCTAGCTATCACAGTCCCTGATTGAGCATACTATGTATGAAAGTGTCAGTTCATATAATAACTTATATGCAAATGACTTGTTGAATAAGAAAAAAGGGTGGAGTCAAATAATTATGCCTGATATAGCCCTTGGTGTATACAACATGGTAAATATTATATCATATTTCCCTCATGGCCCCCATCCATGTCCCACATGGCATCCCTCCCTATGTATATATGCAATCACATCCTGTCACACTCCCTGACTAAGCCCATTAAATAAAATAAGAGTCTGGTCAGGTCATATACTGTAGCAACTTTATGCAAATGACCACAATAATAAAGGTTGAGTTTAATAATCATGATACAACTGTTGGTGTCCGAATATTTTGAAGAATTTTAAGGATTTCAAATCGCAAGTGCTACAAGAGAGACTTGTGGATCTCTGAAGAATATTGGAAAATTATATCATTTTACAGTTATCTTTAAGAAAATATCAAATGTTTTGTAGACTTTTTAAGGAAACTAGGCGACGACGACGAGTGAACACACAAATACAATAATGGGTCGTCGGCTGCGTATTCGGTTATGGTAGTAACAATACTATCACGAAACGCTTAATACGACCCGAACGAGAACACAGATACGACGTACGGACAGACATAACATCGACAACCAAGTCAATGTCCACGGCCTTTGATAACCAGTTGTGGTGCACTGGCGAAGGAAACTCTTCTTCAATCCTGTCTTAAGTATCTCTGATAAACTTTAACATTTTATAAGGAAATTCTAACCTTCCATAAGGATATCTGAAGAAACTTTAACTTTTTCTGAAGAACTTTGAAGAAACTTTAACATTTTCTGAGGAATTCTCAAAGAACTTTAACATTTCTGAGGAAATCTCAGGACAAATCTG